>JAHZND010004451.1:0-15506 GCA_027744115.1 Acrocyrtus sp. NNG-2020 | reverse complement strand
AACGAGCCTGAGCAAATACCCGTAAAATGACCTTACCGCTAATTACCCGGAATCACAAAACAAGCCGGTCAATATCCCGTTCTATGACTGTTGTAATGTAACCATAAATGTAAAAGAGAAACTTCAAGGATAGTGAGTTGATTCCGTGCTTCCGTGGATTTTTCCTTTCTTCAACCTTCCCTCTAGAACTAGACTCTACTGCGTAGAGCCAAGCTAATTATAAACTGCCTTCCTTTATAATGAATATGCGCCTACACATACTTTCCTCTATCCAAATCCTTAAACTTATCTAAAAAGAAAGGACTACATAACCCAGTTTATAATTTTAATGAGCCATATACTTACTGCCCTTCGTGTAAAGTTTGACAGCTCACAGGTAATAATTTAAATTGAAATATTTCTAACTATGAAACTTGATTTACACCTCTCTAATTCGGCTACACCTTGACATTATAAAGCAATAAAAACTTTTTCTCCTTCACACTGTTATATTTTCTCAATAACAGATCAATGCTGGAACTGTTTACTTTCCAGGTTCCCACTCCAAGCTCAGAGTTTCCGTGTCCGTGTCGAAAAATGCGTAGCTTACTACCTTAACGTAACCGTAAAATTTCCCTTTCACTTAAGAATTTCTATCATGCAAGAATCTCATAGATCTTTGATGTGGGAGTTCTGCGAAATATTACATACTTTTCTGAAGAAAAAGCTCCCGTGCACCCATAAACCGACCTAACATAAAAAATATTTAGTGGAATTTTATTTCATTCAGATATCCTGTGAGGAATCAGATTTTCTTATTGTGTTAGTTCACTCACAAACTCTATCGATTTGTTATTTAGACCAGTTGAAAGTGAATTGATCACTTGTTTCTCGATCGGAATTTTCACACGACTTGGCTTGTACACCAAAACTAGGAATTAGGATCAAGGAGAAATTCCTACGAATGACGAAGAAAAGCTTTTATTTCTTGAGACAATAAAAATTACTCGAATTTCATGCTGCGCTGTTTTGGGGGGAGGGGATACGCAATATTATTATTGTTGCATTCCTTCTTTCACAGAAACATTGAAGGCCACACATGGGACATATCAGCATAATCTATCTACATAATGAGAACAGTGGTTTATTTAAGTGTGTACCTGCTCTCAGGGTTTTCATTTTGTTCCTTCCTATTCACCGGCGGGGTCGCGGGTGGTGGTGAGGAATAATGAACATTTTCCAGTTTGAGAGTGCCATTACTGCTCCCGTAGGAGGGAGGCTTCGGCTTGCCCACAATAATGACATTAGTTCTATCATTATTGTTATTACTGGGAATGTCACTACTACCATGGACAGGAATCCAGCGGAGTTTCTTTGCAAACAATTGCTCCTTCTCACTAATTGGATGAAATTCAATCACTGGAGTACTCACTTTCACCGACCCCTTCCGGCTAATCTTTTGTTTTAGCTTGAGATAGGGAAAGAAACTGCAGCAGCAGTCACAGCACATTCTCTCTCCAATTATTTTTGCAATATTTAAAAATAAAAGAAACTTCGTAGAGAAACCTGAGAATTTGCAATTAATTTCTGGTTTTTTTCCAATAACCCCAATAAAATGAGCTGGATTTTGGCAAAAAAACAGTCAACAAAGTTTCTACCAGGAAGTACGCAAAAACTGTACGAGCTACGCCGATCTCACGGAAAAACGACAACTGCGAAAACAAATTCAAAGCTGCTTGACTTTTCAACTGGAACAATGATTGGAAAACTGAAAACATTGCTAATCAATATCCCATACTTTATTTATATGCTCTGTCATCACTGTCTTTTTAATGAGATTCCGCATATTTTCCTGCTCTACACCTGAACACCCTTTCACTTCACTGACAACTTAAAGTCTATTTCAGTGCAAAGTATAGGAAAGAAGAGGGTGCACCAGGACAAGTTCCTTCTCCAAAAACCAATAAAATTATTTTATGCCTCGTTTTTCGCTAAAGCCGCATAAAAGATTACAATCCATTATATTTTCTGTGTAAACATGCCTGCAAATATTGGTAAAGTCGACCTACAATAATCACATACCTACCTAAGCTGCCTTTGGCTTTGTAAATATTCCAGAGGTATCTTTCGCTTTGCCTAACCATCTCCGGTTATGTAGTTGTCGCGATGATCTTCATTAATTTTTTAGAGGCGTGTGCTCATATCTATGCGGTTAGTGCTCTTGCTCCATATTCTATGAATTGCTTTATACAGGTCACGTTATCTGCTGAAAATGATAGAATGAGGGAAAGGTGCACAAAGAGCATCCATTCATTAAAGTGTGCTAGGCTAACAGTGAATACTAATAAACGGCTTTTCTTCCAAAGTATGCAATGACAAATGCGCTCTGTCATCAGTCTCTTTGAAGTGTTTTGTCTAATTGTGGGAAACTTCCTGTCGGAGACAGTTCGAGCCATTTTTTAGTTTCTTGCATAGGCACTTTCACTCAAGCATGCCCATCACCCATGCTGCTATGTTCATTTCTCGGTTAAGTAGGTATGAGTCTCATCTTACCCCATTTCCATTTCCAATATGAGAGAAACTATTTACATATTGGAATGGGCGTTGGAATGTTTGTAAGCTGCTATTACGAGTAATTATAGTCCTAGTTGCATATTTAAATTAAATTAAACTTCGAGAATGAATTTCCCTAAAATACAATTTCATTTCCAGCCCACATCCTACTTCTTTCCTTCAACTTCAATTTAGTGCGGATTACAGCACCACTCCCATGCATGCATATGTAACAGGGAAAATGCCAATAACCAGACGAATTCATTATGTGGCCTGACCATTTCGCGTTTCGTGTGTCCTCCTTTTGGAATGCAATTATCATGGCTGTTGCTTTATTACATGAGTGGAGTGCACTTAAGCTAGGTATGACAGAAAAGAAATTATCTCAGCTGGCTTACCGGTAGTTAGGCATGGGCATTCGTGGATCGTACTCATCCATAATTGAGGCAACGTCTGGAGTACTCTTCCAGTTTCGGGAGAGTCCATCGTCCCCATCAATTGCATGTTGGACAATCTTAGTAGCACCCGATTTTTTTCCATTTTTCAGCGAAGACTTTCTCTTTGAGCCATCCTTTTTTCCACTGGAGTTACCATTAGTGCTGTTTCCATTTGCAGCAGTGGCAGCAGTTCCTGAAATGGCATCGGCAGGGTTCGAGGCAGAGGTTTCTTCTTCATCGGGCGAAACGGATGCCTGCTGTTGTGGCTGGGACTCACCTGGCGGCTATATGCATTAATTTAAAAGCATAGTGAGAAACAAATTGCAATATAGTAAATGGGCTTTTTAGAGGAGTTTACAAAAAGGGGAAAGCGTGCCACGCCAAAGTAGTAACCCAAATACGTTTCCTATGCTGCATTCATTCCAAAAAAACTGCTCTAAAATGGAAAGTGTCACGTCACACCTCTACAATATTCACTTACCGTGTGCACGCTCGCAACACTCCCAGCACCAATGCTTACTCCGGAGTCCCTAGAGTTTGAGCCTGCACTATCCAACTCTCCACGCTTCTTCTTTGCCGCTGCAAGCTCTTCCGGTGACGGAGCCGACTGATCCAATTCAACCCTGTCCACTCTATAAACTTGGTATTCCTGTTGGAGCCTATTCACAATTTGCTCCACTTTGTCGGCCGGTTCCTTCGTCGGGGAAGGGGCAGCTGTTGTGGTGTCATTTCCAATTGTCGCTTGGGCAGATTTTCCTTCTTTTTGTGCCTTCTTGGAAGAACGCTTTCCTGACTTGCTGGCCTTTCCTGATTTTCTAGAATTACTGCCTTTATTTCCGCTATGAGAAAATTTCACGCTGCTCTTGCTGTTTCAGTGCAGCTTGATGGATGTCATCTTCCTCATCGGATGTAGCGGCGGAAGACTCGCTTCCATGATTTCCTATCCCAGCATCCTCCTCATCATCAGAATAACTGCCTTTAAGAGCTCCTCGCTCTGCCGATGAGTCAAAACCATATTTTTGTCTGAGGGAGTTGACACCCTGCATCGATGCCATTTTACTCCTTGACGGTGCCCTAAGCGAAGTTGGGGGCTCATTATACATGTCAGTAGAATTTAGAGCACTTCCACTCCCATAGCTATCAACACCTCCGTCCATACTGTTTCCAAAAAGGGGATAGTCATAAGAGCTAGGAACATGATGAGGAGACATCATCGCATCGCCTCCACCACCCATCTGGAAATTGTTGTTTCCTCCCCGTCCTCCTCCTCCATGGCCATTGATCAGGGAATACTTGTTCGGGAGGAGGGAATATTGAGTGCTTGATGGCATCCTCCCACCATTGTTGTTTTCAGGTGGAGAAGCCCCGCCGTTAACAGACATTCCCATTCCACGGCCCATTCCACCACTTCCACTATTACCGTAGTAGTATCGACTCATATTTGGATCCTGCGCATTTAAATTTTCACATTCAAAATAGAAAATTGTGTTATTGTTAGGTAAATGCCATGCGGGATAACAACTTAAACAAAAATGATTACATGCTTTTTAACGGTATACCTTTTGTTAGTTGTGCTATATAAAATAAGGCTCAAAAATGGACTGATTACTTCTCAAGTTTCCTTTCAACTTGTACTCGCCGATATTATCAAGTTATTGAGGTGATATGTAAAAACAAGTAGCTGAATGTCGAGTGTTCTCTCTGTGTGTGTGTGAACAATGAGCTACCACTTTTGTTAAAGGATAAGAACAAACACTACATAAAGCATTGCTTCATTTGATATATTTTTGGTTGTTCAGGTTAGGTAAGCCTAAACCTACTTCGTTTTAAATATGAAAAGTACTTAAGAGCTCCGTGAAAATTATTGATTCTACCTTTTTCACAAGTGAAAGGTTGAGCTCATTTCAAAAATTGGGTTGTTGCTGTGTAAAACTTGATAATTTTTTTGGTAATAAATAATGGCTGAACATATCAAAATCTGTGGATCTATTATTGTGAAAATAGTGTACCTCTACAAATGTTTCCACCTCAAAACCTTGAGTACTTTTTGCGGAAGCTTGCTAACCTTCAGCCTCTACTGTATTCTTACATTCCCCGTAAACTTTCGCAAAGAGACTTTGCCAAGGCAATGTTTATTTATGCAAATCAATGGGCTGAAGGATATAATTTATATGCTCTTGGTCCGCTCGGCATTTTTAGCCCAAGTAAATACTACTGGATTGGATTGCTAGATTGCTGGACAAGCTCGAGAAAATGAGTAACAAGCCAGTACCAGTTACAATGATATCAATTTTCGTTTTCTCTGTCTGTATTTAGGTATTTATTTTGAACAGATAAATCCTTTTCGGGCCCCACAGCTAAAGATACGAACTGAATATGGATAGCTTACCATGTTCAATGGCACAAATTCGTATGAAAAGTTAATTAGAATTAAATCAATACCTATTTCGTTCCTTACTGCATGGCATGCAATATCCCATAAACTAAGTTCAGGTTGAATGGAGCCAAAGAAAAGCTATGCTGCCATATGCCGTATCCTCTTAATTAATTTATCGTTATGTCCCCTTCTAACTAATTAATATGTCGTGCTCAACTCAGGTGTGCTAGTCTAGTCCAGTTATTCTCTCTCTAAAAGCGAAGCCTAGCTCATTTTCATGAAATAATTCCGAATTGAAAATCAATTTAACCTGTTGTTGCTGGTGAGGAATTTTCTGATACTGCTGCGGAGGTTTATATGGACTTCTGTAGTCATTCCAAGCCATGATCGGTGGCAATTTATTTTGCTCATCGTTCATCCCTTTCTGCCTTGCAATAAGGTCGGGATCGCTACTCGGCAAAAATGCCTGGTGATGGTGCTGCTGCTGCTGATGATGAGCATGATGATGGTGATGAGAATTCCCGTTACTATTGGCATGATGGTGGTGATTATGATGATGATGGCTGGGTGGCTGGTGGAGACTACCTAAAGCCGAGCTACCACCACCCATACCATTCGACGCAGAAGGAGGTCCACCACTACCACCATTACTTCCTCCAGATGGTCTATACGGGTTTGGAGGACTTGGGTTATAGTAAGCCTGATAGAATGCCATATTATCTGGCTTCTTCGGGGAGTAATTGCTTTGTCCAAGGATCATCCTTTACAATTTTTTTTTCTCCTTTCTAATACTGACAGATGAAGGTTACAGCTGCAATGAGTGGCTGCTTTTTTATTCCTTGAAAGAGAAAGCTCGTTGCAAGTTTCAGACGAGGTAGTAGTTGTTAACAAAGTACATTTCAACTTTTACGAATGTATATCTCTCCTTCAGAAATTGATTGATGGCAGATGATGAGCTACCTTGGAGTGGACTAGACAAAGGGGAGCTTCCTAGCAAAAATATTTACTCGCAGAAAATAATAGAAAGGAAGCACTCTCTTCTTCTTGAAGCTTTCAAATCACGGAAAAATCAGTTCGCTTTGTTTCCTTTTCTTCAAAGGGAACAATGAAAGTTGAACTAAAGTGCTATCGAGCACTGTCCATGTTCTCACAAGCCAAGTTAACACTGGAATGAAGCACGAGGAGAGACACTTGCTTTCACGAGAAAAAAAATCCTTTCACTTCTATTGTCCAACTATCAATGAAAGCTGTCTGTCATCGCGGCACTGGGCTGCCTGTTACAGAATGAGCAGAGCGGCTACTACTCACCATCCCACTGTTGACTGATGTTTGAAGGAAGAGCGTCTGCCATGCAAAAATGCAAAAGCTCAACTGACTAAACAATCTGCGTACACATAGTGGCTTGCTTGTGTTGTTATGTCGTAATCATGGCAAGGTAAACGAGGAACTGTAACGACCGCTTAACTTCACCTGCTTGCCTTTTCCGTTTCTCGAGAGTGGGAATGAAAATTCCTAAGAAAGGTATTCAAGCAATGCTGGGAGCTGAATGGGAGCTGTACGTGTGACCTTCTAACACATTCCTCACCAAATCCTCTAAGAATTGGAACAATTCACTAGATTTTTCCCTAATCTGAGCTCCTAGCATGTGCCAAATTGACTTTCTCTCTGCGATTTAATTTGCGCTCGCCGAAAAGCCATATACATATACATTTAGGAAACGTAGTTATATTATTAACCAACTTCCGCTGAACCTGACGCTTGTACCTCCACACCAAAACTGTCGCCATCGTCTATTCAAAACGGGGCTTAGGAAACGCGGAGAGGAACTCGTACACGAGTGGTCACTTCGCAGAGTTTTTTTTCTGCGGCTCGTGTATTCAAATTCAACTCAAGAGCTTTCACTAAAATTGTCCACACAGTCCGCATATATGTACTTCATCGCATGCTATTTCCCCTCCCATCTGTCATAGTGTAGATTACTCCTTGTCACAGAAAAAAGCCTTATTTTCTACAAATTCCTCTATCCACACACATAAACTAAATACAATAAGAAGGAAGCAAAAATTGTTTGCAAATGGCCCTAAAGAAAGTTTGCTCTTCACTTCAAAATCCATACAAATGACTGTTACTGAATGACAGTTATTCAGCACAATGCATATAATACGAATGGTCAATTTCTTCCCATTCCAAAACAACCGAAACCTGTTATGATACGACATAAATTCAATGTGAAAAAATGCTAAGGCCAAATCCCAGATTCCAACTGTGTGAAGGCATACATAAAATGCACAAACAAGTTGAAATATTTATGTGATGAACTGGAATTTCGGTTAACATCTCCGAAAGCCACTTTCAGCAGACGACGGAAGCGGGATAAACAAACGGAAAAAAATATTACAAGGTCTCTCTCCTCCTTATCACCTCATCATCATCAGCTAAAGCACATTTCATCGCCACTTGTCAAAAGCATGCTTATCGTAAAAGCCCACAAATTATCATTTTCACCATTTGCATTTTCTTCGCACTGCAAGAGTCCAGCCACAGCTAAAGCTTATCAAGAGCACATATCTGTAACGGTATAGAGCTGCTAATAAAGGGCGCAATTAGAGCAATGCATTGCACCTATGCAATATGGACCTTTTTCCCGAGAATTTATTAGGACAAAACAAAGCCTAAAACATTTTGTTTCGTGTTCCAGATATTTTTTTGTTTGCTGAGCTCGAGTTCACTGCATATTATGACATGCCCTAAAACTCGAACTAGATTAATGCAATACTGAAAAGCGTATAGCTTTTTGCATGCTCCAGAAAATTTTTGTGTGTCTTAAAGGTGGCAGCTCATGGCAGGTGGTAGTGAGTGGGTATATATGTGTGACTGTGAACTGTTTTTTAAAAAAAGTAAAGGTGGAAGTAGATCGATCATAACAACATGTTTGTCGCCCTCCCATCCACAGTATGCCACATGTTAAAATAAATGTTTCAGTTTTGTTCTGCCACTTGAGCTACATATGTAGATACATATTTTCGTGCTGGATTAGAATACGATATAGATGATTATTGTTATATTGAAAGGTGGGGGAGGTGGAGGAGGTAAAATACTTTAGTTTTGATAAATGGGAAAAACAGGTAAAGAGAATTCATACTTTATATCGCTAACGTTTTCGGGTTACTTTCTAAATTGCAAACGCTAACCTGAAAAAATGAGAAAGTCATGGGAGGGGAAAATGGTTTTGAATTGGAACAAAGGTAAAGTAACAAAGTAAGAGACATCAAATCAGTTAGTAACAGAGAAAACAATACAAATATTGTTTAATGGTGAAAGTAGAGTCTATACATGAAATAGGAGGAATAAATAGACATGGAACGTTATATTTTTTGATCATCAAGTGGAATGTATTGAGAGGGTAGCAAAAAAACGTTGACTGAAAAAAATGGGATGAAATTGTGCCACAATACACACGAGCAAACTTTTGGGGGTGAAAGTAGGTCATACAAAAATGAGTGACTTGACAAAGGAGACTGTGCTTACTGCGTTACTTTCATGTACGTGAAACTTATGGAACGGCACACACATGGCATGCATACCCTATTGTAAAATATTTAAATAAATAATCTAATGCACTTTCTCCTGTTCCGTTTTAAGCCTGCCATTAAGATTTGCCCTACTTCCTTCTACTTTACAAAGCACCGTACTAATGTAGTTGCCCTGTGTGCCTCTTCAAGCTTACTCAAAATGCCAAGTCGATTAGCCACCCAATGAAGATAGATGAAGTGAAGAACACAGTAAAATTGAAAAAGATGTATTGTGTTTGCCAAAAGAAAATATTCAAAAGGAAGTGCAATAAATTAGACTTATGGCGACTTCTGCTTTTCCTACAGGATATAAAGTTTTGGGGTTGAGTTATTAAGAGCAAACAGAGAGACTTTGCTCCCTTGCATTAGAAAGCATTATTAATGGATTAACCGGATAAAGTAATGAGAAGGAAGTTAAAGAGAAACGGAAATGAAAGCTTTTCATTTTGACCCAATAATTGTCTGATACATCTGTAATAATGATTGCAACAAGGTGATATATGTAGGTATGTGTCTGGTGATCGGTACGACGGTACGTCACGTGTTTAACTTAATTGTACTTTCGTTTATGTCATGTGTTGAATGGTATTATTAGTGTGTCTTCAGCTGTAGAAATTCTGCAGCCAGCAAAATTTCTACACTTTTGTATATTTTGGTAATGTAATGCTTAAAAGTCCATAATTTTTCTGTACAAATTTATAGTACTTACTTTCACTTTAGGTGATTTCCTCTAAAGCTATTCTGCCTTGTGTCAGCTGAAGCAGGTAGGTGTATTTGGGCTATGGCGCTTAAATGAATTCAAAGCGGGCTTAAGTAGTTAAGATAACTGAGCTACTATCTACTACTAGCAAAATCCATAAAGAGGCTAACAAGAAAAGAAAAAAGGAAGTTGGCAAAACAAAATTATACTAACCGCATTCTTCTGCTGGGCGCTCGAGATCTTGTTAGGGACGCCGAAAGGGGGCTGCTCGAACGATGTTGACAAACTTCCATTCGAATTTGATCTCAGACTTCCCCGGCGCATCCTTTCCAACTGCTGTACGAAACTTTCACTGACGTTCGAGTCAGAGTCTACGCCTGATGAATGCACCATTCCAAGTTGACGCAGGTGAGTGGATGTTAGGTTCATATCGGAAACTAAGAGCTGCTTCTCTGGCAGTCTACGGTGAAAAGGGAAATGCAGATTGTTGGATGGAAATTTTAAAAAATAATCATATTTCATGAAGAGCAGTTATTTTTGGCGTATGTACCTGTAAATTGGGGCAAGAACGGACGTCCCATCACATGTTTTAATGGGCCCAGTGCCGCCTAGAATCCACGCAACGTCTGCTGCCATCACTGAGCCGGCTACCTCATTAATCTGCTTTCTCCTTCCAGACCCGAGAGCATTCAGTACTGGCTCTAGCTCGATCTCAACGTTAGTTACGCTACTACAACTTGTTCCACTCGATGACGCTGCTCTCCTTCCAGTGCTTACGTTGGCTGAGCCGCCGCTTTCTCCAGAGTCTCCACCAGAGCCAGAGCCTATCTCCTCTTGTCGACTTACAGCTAGATTTTGCCTACTTAAAAGTTTACTGCTTGCGGGGATCTTTACGGCATATTCTACCAAATCGTTTAGACTAGGTTGGGGTAAAAGATGTCGTGAAATTCTTGCTGACACTGCAGCAATTGGTGAACCAGTTGGTTTCAACTTTTGGGGTGAAATTGGCTTGGCACTTTCATCAGGGGTATCCTGTGATCTTGAAAGTGGAATGGGTATCTTACTAACAACAGTAGGCTTAGGTGGAGCATCTGCCTCTCCTTCCGGTTCACTCGATCCACTACCAGGTACAGAGCCACCGTCAGAAGAAATGCTGCCGAAAAATAATTATTCAGTAAAAAATATTTGCGAATGGCAATCGGTGCTACAAACTTCAGCAATCCTATTTACCTGCTGGTGCTGTCCTGCACTTCTTGCTGTCTCCTTTCTTCAGCTTGCTCTTCCACTATTACTTGACGGAACATTGGAAGCGCTACGTGAGATCCTAAGGCGTGGGAAACAACAGACAAGCATTCTAAAGATGCCTGCCGTATCCTTCGTTTGGGATGAAGGAGACAGTGGCAAGCCAGCTTTGCCACTAGGTCCAGATCAAAGTCATCTCTTGGAAAAGTGAGTAATGCAAACGTTAACGAATCTAGTGCAGCAGCCTTAATTTTAGGAGCGCCACCTGGTCACAATTTCAAAAATGCATTTCCTCCGTGTCATTCATTTTATGCAAATTACGCTCATGCATTTAGATAAATTGGTGCAGGTGTTCTGTCTTACCCGGTCCCCCAGTTGGAATAACAATTCGATCTTCATCATCCCCCTTATTCTTTTTCCTGACTTTCTCGTCATTCCCCATAAGAATATATAAAATGGGGTCGAACACCATTTCCGGTCCTGCCGTCTTTATCAGTCTTGCTAGAGCCAACACACCTTCATTTTTCAGTACAGATCTGGAAGAATCCGACGAAATCTCACAGAGCGCCCTCACCAACCACGTGAGATCCGCATTTGGGAGAATTCTCAGTCCACTGTGGGTCTTGCAGTCCCTCAGTCTCTCAATAAACACGTTGACACAAGTGAGTGACGCAAGTTGACTCCGGAAATTGGATCCGGTTAGATACAGCAAGGAAGTAACGAGCGGAATAATTTGGGGCAAATTCGTCATTACAGTGTGAGGGGAAACCTGGGCCAAATATGTTGCTAATTGGGTTGATACATTTGCCAAATGATCTTGCTTACTTGCATTCATCTAAAAATAATTAAGTTAAATGTTCACATATAATTGCAGCAATCATGTAGCCCATATGCCACCCATAACACCCATTTCATAATCATTATTGCTATTGCTGGGCAGCCATATATAATCAATCCTACAGGACAGGATATATGATAAGCGGTTGGGGCGAGCTTGCTTTCTCATCAACCACAATTAATAGGAAATGCGGTCAGGTTTCATGCATTCTCCTGTCCCGCCTTATGGAACAGCATGGAGATCATTCCTGTACTGAATTCCGCCTGCAGTGTTAGGAAACCAGGTCAGTTCTTTCATCATCAACTCGCACAATACAATAAAAAAGCTCTTTTGTAGTGATTCACGACAGCTCGTATTACATTCGGTGAAAATAGCACTAAAACATAAACAAGCTGAACTGCTTGACCTCAAAAAGTAAAGATGAAATCGATAATAAAAAACGATACGAATTTTTTTTTCGCGGTGGGAAAGCCATATGAAAATAAATGTATTTGTGGAGGGGTAGACACTACATAATATACCCTCTTCCTGTTCCTATACATATCGCAGTCAGAGATCGATTCAGTCTCTTTTCTTGAAACTGAAAGGGAAACGGTGATGATGAATAAGCGAACAAAGTGAAAGTTGGTCACTGTGACACGCGTTTACACTCCAGCACGCCATGTGTAAGATGACATGAGAATATGTATGGGAACGTTTTATAGCTTATTTACTTTCCTTTGAAAATCTCAGCCCCTTTTTTATTCATACATCCCCAAATAAGAAAAGAATGCACGTATATCATTCACTAGTTCAGGGTGGAATTCAAGCTAAAACTGGAGCTTGATGCACATAGAAGCTAAAAGTGTACAGCGTAGTATAGCGCTGTCACAGCCGTCGTCACATTCACTGAAAGTGGGTAAGGAGTAATCAGAGTCAGAAAAGTGCCTAGTCTCGAGACAGGAAACAAGCCATAAAAAATTGGCTTACATTTATAGTTGCTAGCCATTATTGCTTTTTCATTCATTCTAAGGTATTTATGTAAGCGGGAGTCCGCGTGCTTTTAATTTTTTACTAGGGCAGCGTACATTGCACACTTAAAGTGTGGGGTTGGGACTTGAAGCAATTGTCAAAAATGCAACAGCGTGGTTACACGCTTATTTTAATATAGCACGGAAATTTGCCATTGCCCTCATTTCACTTTCTCTCGCTGTCGCCTAAAAGAATTCATTGCCTGACTTTACCGCCTTCTTAAAGGGGTGCACTATATGGAAGTGAGTTAATACGCGTTACATGATTTAGAGAGGTTGCACTATCTGACATTAGCCCTTTTTCTGTCAAATTCAAATTTAGTTACGGGCACGGTTCGTTTGACATTTAAAATGAGGAGCATGACGATGCATAATTAGATCGATTTTTAATGAACGGAAAAAAAATAATTGGGCACTAAAATATGCATTTTACCTCCATGGCTCCACGATATGACCATGAGCCTATGAGCTCATCCAAATTATGGAGCTCGGCAATTATCCCGTTTACTATGGAAGGGAACTCGGAGTCAAGAGAGGGACTGGTTTGCTCGGCATCTCCATTTTCTGACTTTATATTTTCCATCTGCCACTGTATTACTTTTTCCCCTTGCTCCATGTCACTTATAAGACCTAGGTCTGTTGAATTACTTCCTTGATTGGGAAGTCCTTTCATAGTGCTGGAGAGTTTATAGGGAGATGCAGGAAGATGACGATACTGGGAATTAGTTCACATTTTCAGGATCGTTGTTGTTATTAGCGCTATCTTCGGGATCCTCAGTCTCTTCAGTTTCCTCTGTGATAGTTCTTTCAATCTCACGTTTGGCAATGTCATTTGGTTTCCTTCCCGAGTCAGCCATTGATGAGTATTCACTTGTGTTACTGGCCAGAGACTCTGGCGGGGACAAACTCCTTCTCCGTATGGGACTAATAGTACTTGTACTAGCTCCCTTTTCGAAAGTTACTCTACGAGGACCTCCATCTTGTAAGTTTTCCCTCGATTTTAGAATGGATTTTTGCTCAATTGGACTAACAGAAGGAGGCTGCGGAAACGACGTTACAGGGGAGAGGTGTAAATGTGAATTGATAAGATTCTTATTTCTGCTTCCTGCTCTTCTATTTCTGCTTCTGCTGCGATCTCCATCAATGGAAGTTGCAGCACTTGATGGTGGCTCTGTAACTTCTTCCATTGGCGTTAGCATTCCAATTTTATCTCGGGGGTTGACAGGTCTTCCACCTCTGTTCGACATTTGCTGATGTACACTGGGCATTGCACGAGGGGGTTGATACATTGGAATGGGAGGGTACGACAGTTGTCTCTTGAAGATTCTATCTTCCTCAGAGTCATCCATTATCACGGGGTAATCAGGTACGGAGTCAGTTCCGTCATCTTCCGTTTCTGGAAGATTGAGATCTTCCGATAGAAAATCTTCCTCTTCGTTTCCAGAATCATCTTCATCGTCATACTCATCCTCGTCCTCTTCTTCTTCCTCTTCATCTTCCAAGTTAGTTTCAGTTTCCGTCCCTTCACTTTTATCGGTACTGGCACCTTTCTGGTCGTCGCTTTCCTCCTTGTCCTTAGACAGAGTCATTTTACATGGAAGTCAGTTTAATTAACCTTCACTGTTTATTATTATCTAGCTGATTAGCTCACACCATTTTCAAACTGATTTCACATTTTTCCAATAAAACTGTTTGACCACAATCGAGCAATATAATCTAGCAATCACTTTCACTGTGCATATTCAATCAGAATCCACATTCACATTTACCAGTTGATTTAGTTAGATCAGCTAATAACACTTCATCTCATGGACACATTATGAGGAAAGTGGAAAATTCCATGATGATGTACTGCACTGGATTCAGAAGGCCACACTGGAGAGTGCGAGGACAAGATTTAGAATGTGTTGCATGACATGTCTCAAAATTTCTGTTGTAAAATGACCAGTCGGTCCTTTTTCCTACATTGGTAGGTAGCCCTGATTCCTCCATTTGTTTACGCCCTCGTATTCAAAGAGTAACGACAGGGGATCATTTTTGCACCAAAAAAATATATCATTAGGAAGAATGAACTGCATAATGGTGTATGCATAAAACTACGTTACACTCCAATTACACCAGTTTTTTTGTCTAAAAAAACGAGCAGCGACGGTGACGGTATAGTGCACAGCACTCTCTCCCACTGTTTCGTACTGGAATGGCCAGGATTATCAGGATTGGAGTAATTTTTTGGACGGCTGAAATTTGTGCAGGAGGGACGTAGTATGATTGCAGGTTAATAATCTTCTGTAGCATTTTCCCACATGCATGCTTTCTTAATATTTTAGGAGGTAAACGCTGCTTCCACCACTCCGCTTTCTGCTTTCTTTACACCTGCTTGCTTTTCTTTTCATAAATTGTAGCTGGGCTGTGAATTGGCAATGTGGGTGAACCAAGAGAAAGTGCAGACAACTTTTTTTTGCTCGTATTTGGTACGACCATTCACCAGCCAAATATAAGTGGAAAACTTTGCAGGAACTCCTCGGTCTTGTAAATCTATAACTCTACATTGGATTGAGGCAGGACTTACTAGGAAGAGAGAGAAAAGTCATGTTAGCGCTCTCCTCACATTCTATTATTACCGCTGCCGCTAGTGCGAATTGAGAGTAAATATACAAACGGAACCAGAACTAAAAAGGCTTCATAATTTTTTGCGAAGTACTTATAAATACCACGACCACGTCATTAATTATGCATGTACGTGGAGTGAGGATGAACAAACTTCACAAGTTTAACCGCTTCCTATTGTGAAATAAATT
>JAHZND010004450.1:0-13167 GCA_027744115.1 Acrocyrtus sp. NNG-2020 | reverse complement strand
ACCTTCAATACTACAGATTCAATCGCAAAATTTCCAGAAAACAGACATGCGCTTACTTAAGAATACCCTACCTAAAGACGAAATTTGTGCAAATATGGTTTAAAGATTAGTTCGGAGAGTCTGGGGTTATGCTGTATGATATATACAAGTGTGCAATTGCAAAACTAAATGCTGATGACATAAGATAAATGTCCTAAGTTTGAATTAGTTTTATATTCTAAGATTAACTACCTTCACTATCATTTCATCTCTCGCATCAAAAAGAGTTGTGTTTTAAAAGTCGTCTCGGCAGTTACGGAATTTTTTTCAAATCTATATGTATTATTGTATGTGGCTGCGGCTCCACTTCTGCAGCTCCACAGCTGCAAACTCAGATGTAGTTAGGATCCTATTACGTAAGAGCAGTTTGCTGATTCCGAAACACTCGAGTGAAAACCTGCTTAAGCAAACCCGATCTGAAGTATAAACAGATGAAAGGAAACGGCTCAGTTTTTTATCTCACGCTCTGGCCAATACCATCACTGTTGCTAAAAAAGAGTTTTCAGTAACTAAAAGGCATGTGTTGAATTTTGGATTTTTTTTCTGAAAAAAAATCAGTGTTTACTTTTCTTTCTAATCCTCATCCCAGAAAAAAGGAGAGAGGAGGAGGAAATCCGATACACATCGAAAGGCATACTTAGGTATTACGCTGCACAGCTTACAAATTTTTTTTGCAACTCTAAACTCCAAAAAAAGCATTCAAAGGGAATGGAATAACTAAAGCATATACAGGGAATTACATCAACATCACGAAATCACGAAAAAATAATCAGGGGGAAGTGCATAGCATATAAATCTGCATGTTTTGCGATTTCTATTCTAAGACAGATTCCTCCACCAACACTATTTTCACACATTTCAAGTTTTATGTAGAATGTAAAACTGGTGGTGTGGAAGCCAAAAAGGCGCTATTAAACACGAGCAGGTTCATCGGAACACAATTTTTAGGTTCAGTAAATTTTCATTTGCCCTGAATTCAATCCAGAGATATTTGTAGAAATGCGCAATTCAACGCACTCATTCAGACTGTGTGACTGCAAGAAGTAGTGCTGCTGTCAGAGACAAAGTAGATCAGAAGAGCAGTAATATGATGGCAGCTTTCTGAATATATTTTTATTCCTGAATATTAATAAAAAAGCAATTTTAGTAGAGAATCGTGAGATACGCCCTTTTCCATTTGGAAATACTATATTCGGTCTAGCTTTCATTTCTGAGAATGAAATTTCTGTGGGGGAAAAATAATCGACAAGTGAAATTGTGAGCTGGACAAGTATCCAGAAGTGGAAATGTGCTTTTGCTGTTTCTCAATTATTTGATGACAGCGGAAATGTGTGGGCTGGAGAGGCTGAAATCTCAATTGCTGTGTTAAATTAAATTAGAAAAGCGTCTCCTACTAGTGCAGTTTCCTTTTTTACATCCTAGAGGATAAATAATTTTTCTGCGTATAGTTTTGTTTGTGTGCCTTCATCAAGAGGAAGAAGAGTGTTTGTGTGAGAGTTGAAAAACTAGGGAGAAGTCTAAGGAGCAAACAGACAATTTAAATGTTAACGAGCTAAAAAAAATATACATATCCATATTGTAGAAAGAAGTCCGTTCGTCTGTCAGTCAGTAAGAGAGAAGAAAATAAAATAGTGAAGTCAACAAGACTAGAAAAAAGAGAGAAGTGCTTCTGTGTAACTCGCTGGGCTGTCTCTGTAAGAGAGACGTATTTACTCATGAAAACTAAATTGCTCTTAGAAATGGCATATCCTTGTTTTTCCTTTGACTGCATAAGATATTTGAATCTATTTTGTTCGGAATGAGACAAAAGGGGAAATCGGGAAAATAACGAGGAAACTCATAACGTGAAAGGTCATTACACCCAATTCCAGTTGAAACTGAAAACGTGAGTGCACTAAATACATTGTATTGAGTATTCATGTGACTCACAGAAAAAAAGGGGATTGCTCAAAAGTCACATCCAGTTTACTTTATAATGAGCAGGAAATTAATTAATTTCAGATGAGCCAAAAGACCAAAAATCATAATACAAATTGGAATGGCTCATCATCACACCACTTCCGGAGTTGGAAGTACAGGAAAATAATAGGTTTCTCGGATCCCGTTTTTTCAGTCTAGGAAATTGCCAATAATTGACTAACATACAAAATTCGAACTAGGTCATTATGAAATTATAGTGTGCATTTTAGCCCAAAATTTTTTCCTTTTTTTCTCCTTGGAACAAGTTAGCAAAGATTATTTTTCAGAGTTTGAAACGTGAGACGTTTCGTAAAGTAGAGGGAAGACGGGAAGAGCAATTGATAAATCATTGTCTCTTCATACTTTTTTTTCTTTGAGAAAGCTTCTTTTACTGAGCTTGACAGGTTACAGAGAGTATAAGGTTGAGTTCCCTAAAAAAATTAATATTTAGGTCACTCCTTTCAGAGAACGATCCTCTTTCCTTTTCTTTCCTTAGCCGCACAAATAATTTTCTCCGTTTTCATCCCACGAAAGAAATACTTTCACGGAAGGGATTATTCCAGGAAATGATGACTTTTTTTCTCAATCTGCTTTTCTCTAAGATAGACATTTTTAAAAACAAGAGTTAGGTCTAACCACAAAAAAAAGAGTTTTTACTTTTTGGGGGAGGGATCGCATATCGCATACATAATAGAAAATGCTTTCATATCATATATCAGCAAAAAAGTTTTTAAAAGTGTGACAGGAAAAAAANCTAACCACAAAAAAAAGAGTTTTTACTTTTTGGGGGAGGGATCGCATATCGCATACATAATAGAAAATGCTTTCATATCATATATCAGCAAAAAAGTTTTTAAAAGTGTGACAGGAAAAAAAGTTCCTTGTCGTTTTTGGTTACGCGAAGGACTAAAAATATCTAGCAGATGAGGGTGTACACTATTCCCTTATATTCCTTTTTACTGTGGCACATTGGAAGAAAAAAATATTTTCTCTTGACTCCCACTCCCACTTTATTACGAGCCTATACAAGTGTCTATCACCAGACCACTTTTACTTTCGTAAATTTACCTCTACCATTTTTAGCGAAGGGGAAACTGTGCAGTTAGTTTCCAAGACTTGAAAAAAAAGTTGCCTTCTGCTCCTGTTTGGTCTATTTCCTCCTTAAAAAATTGCGACTAGTTGTGGCGTGTCCTTTAACAGTGTTTCATGCATAATTCCGGACAGGAGTGGCACTGTCGTCATTACCGCATTTTCAATGAGCTTATGATGTGCCCAAAAAAAGTTGCTCTTTTGGAATTTTAATTTTAATAAAGGTTAGTCTAAAAGGAGATATGGTCAGTGTACCTATAAAATCTAACCCGCTCATCTGCAAACTACACCAACCAGAGAAATTGAAACATGCTTCAGTATAGAACAACGCACTAAAGAGGAGCCACAAAAGAAAAGGATTTTTGGAGATTTTTTTTCACAGAGTCTAAATGAGAAAAAGAGTGAAGTGGAAAAGGTGACATATATTAAGTGCGAACAAGTCCATATCTCACCACCCAAAAAAGGAAGAATGAGTATACCACAATGATAATAAGAAGTTGTGGCAGCCCATCTCTCTCTCCCCCGGTACTTCTCATTTTGAAGGGGGCCGTAAATGTCTGTATTGATTTTCCCGTTTTTTCTCTCCTTCTTCTTCTTCTTCTTTTCACTCACTTCACTCCTCCGTTCTTCCTCACTTAATTCTAACTAACCCTCTTAATTCGTTCCGCGACCTAAAAAAAAATCTGCTACGCAATGTATCATCATCATCTTCATAACTATCAGCTCATATATAGCTACCTACATCTTCCGTAGACTTCTGTCTGCTCTTTTTTTTCCTTCCTCCGAGCAATTTTCACTGTAAGGTTGGATCACACTTTTTAGGTATGTATGTGAGTGCAGGCCCTGTGGTGGAATACATATTTTTTGTAATGTTCCCAGATTCCTGCTAAAGAGAAATGTCGATCTTTTGTACTTACTATACTTCCCATCTATACTTAACGCCTAAGCCCTGTAGTTGGAGAGGGAGAAAGCTTCAATTTGAGAAGAAAAAGGAAGGGAGAAAGAAAGTAGGCATTTATTATTGCATTCCCATTCTTCTAACGTTCTCTCACCACCACACTTTTTTAGATTAAGTATATTGGAGGAAAGTTCTCATTTCCCCTTTCTTGACATCTCCTGTCCTTTTGATAAATGTGCCTTGTAGATTGAACCTATCCTCCTAGTTCCTTTTGCATAATACCCGGAAAAAATCTACTAGTTCTATAATACCTCCATCCAGTATAGTAGTAATAGGGATGTACCTAACTTAACACAGTGCTAGGCGCTTTTTTGCTAGTCTGGAGAAATGGAAAAGGGACTGGAAGAACTTTGCTTAATGCATGATTTCTTGATGCATCCATTGGAAATTGTAATTGCCGCTGGAATGCTTTCACGTGCAAATGGGTCAAGAAGAAATAGCCTGACAGGGCCTTCTATTTTTTTTCCTTTACCTTGGAACGTTGGAACCTATCGGCTGTTTTGAGGTACACTTTTATATTTTGGCGTTGTAAGCCCATAGCTGTGCCTCCTAACTTATATGAATATAGCTGTGACATTCGAGTCACTGGAGAAAATTGGAGTTTTGCGTTCTAAGGACACCAGCTCTTGTGTGGTGTATGCCTTTTCCAACTTGTCATAATAAGCTGCATTAGGTATAATTGGACAATACCACTCGGTGCGTTCTCCCCTTTCTGTTCGTATGGCTTGAGCTGGTATACAAAAAAACTTTTTTTTTGTGATTGTTATCTCTGCATATAAAAGGAAGGAAAATGTCATGCTATCTATCTTCCACTGTAAAAAGGATGAATGCACCAGCAAGCACTACTTTTCTACTTCTTGTCAGTGTCCTGGAGCTGCATTAATCCTGTAATGAATAGAGAGCATAATTGTACTTACGATCAAGTATAATGTGTGATGAAAGTGACATTTTGATGTCGGGAAGTTAATCAAAATACCAATTCATTTTTATCTTATGGCTTTTCCTACTACCTTTCCTGTAATCGTCGGATTGTCTGATTGATAACAGGAAAATTTGAGAGCACTGCTGCTGTTTGTATAATTGTAATTGGAAAATGGGAAATATAAAGTCTATAGCGGATAATGATAACAAGCTCAAGTTGTAAAAAATACAGGTTCAAATCAGGACAAGAAAGTGTACACTAACGAGCTAAAAGAGCTGCTAACTTTACTCCCACGTACGAAATTGCACAATTTCTAGAATTTTGTAGAAAACGTATAAAAAATTCGAATGGAGGAGCGGACACAGAATAAAAAAACTTATTGGGGGTAACTACGATTTTTCTCCTTTTTTATCTCGGAGTGAACAACAAGAGAAAAACATTCTTTTTTTTCTTGGTGTAATGTCCTCCCCATGTTCCATGAAAAAGATGTGTTAGACATATGTCAGTAAATCAGCGAAATTGCCATATTACACAATTTACAGATGAGAAAAGTTTTCCGCTCTTGCTAGTACTACAGATGACTGGTTGAATTCACTTTCTCTCATTTTCCCTTTTTTCTCCTACCTCCCTTTCCCGCTTCAAAACTTGATAGTGGGAGCGGAATGCCTTCATTTATTGGACGTACAGGCCCAAAATGCTCTATATCAGGATCCCCATTCCAGAAAAAATACCTCCTTTCATGTTCCACGACACCAGTTATGCTTCGAAAAAAAGTTGTCTTCCCTGTATCTTCTCAAATGAATGATTTCATCTTTTTTCTCCGACTATTTTTTTCGAGAGCGGAGAACTAGAAAAAAGTTTTTCCTCCCTTTTGGACATATAACACATCCATACCATTACCAAAAATTGCCATACTTTCTGCAGATGTGTACAAAAA
Organism: Acrocyrtus sp. NNG-2020; assembly: GCA_027744115.1. Taxonomy (NCBI): domain Eukaryota; kingdom Metazoa; phylum Arthropoda; class Collembola; order Entomobryomorpha; family Entomobryidae; genus Acrocyrtus; species Acrocyrtus sp. NNG-2020. The sequence continues at coordinate 7,263 of JAHZND010004450.1, read as the reverse complement.
GGTAGAAGCTACACGCACCATCTTTTTTTTCCTTCCGAAAGAAAAAAAAAGCCAGAAACGCTATTGTCTTCGTTAAAAGCGAGGAGAAAGGCATCGAGCATGTAACGGAGTAAAAAAGGAAAGGAGATAACTGTGACACAAAAGACATTTCAAACTTATCAGACGTAACGTTTATTTCTCCTCCCTCTGTCCTTCTTTGTCTATTACTGGAAAAGAAAATTGACGGAATGGTATTGTAATGGTCGGTGTAAAGAGAGAAAGAAGGGAAAGAGTTGAGGGGACTTTTTTCCCCTTTCTTCATCTTAAAGGTTAAAAGCTAAACAAAAAAAAGTTGATAATAATCTCTTTTATTTTTCTTTAAAAATATATACAACGGAAAGTGGAATGGGTTGATGATGCACTTTGAAGTTATCAAAAATGTCGTCAAATAATTTTTGGACGTTATCTCTAATTTTAGTTTATGACTGGCCACGTCCAGTAGCGGTGCGGGAAAAGTTAGAGGATTTTAAACGTGATGCCCTCAAACATAAACTGCTTTTAGATGTTTTTGTATAGCGGAGAAAATATATATTTTTAAAAAAATTCTAAGGGTAGCTGTGTGGGTGAAAATTGTGGTGGTTTTTGAAATGTACTTTGGAGTATGAGTTTTACACAAAACAGTTATCCCATAAGGATTGCATGACGATGTGACATACGACGATGCTCTGCAGCTCACTTTTCTATTCTAATTCTGACATTTACAAGTGGCCGAGGAGGAAGAGTGGAAATAATTTAAAAACATATTTTTTTTGCATTCTCTTTTCAGTTGATAGATGAAGGCTCTACTGCTGCGGCCAACTCCACAACTAACATCTCTACTGTTACAGATACAAACTTAACAACAGCATCAACCACTACGAACACCACTACTACTTTCACTACGGGCGAGCAAGGCAGAGATTTTTCAAAGGAGGAAGAAGGAGAAGAGGAAATAGCGGAAGAAAACAGCGACACAAAGACAACGCCAACACTACAACCACCAGCAAAAAGACAGGATAATAATGAAGTGGGGACGGAAGAGAAGAGCAGCTCAGTGCTAGCTGCTTCCACCACGACTAAAAACGAATTAGCAACCTACAGAGCAGAAGAAGGAGAGACGACAAGGTTGACAGGTCCGGAGGGAGACGGGCAAGAAAAACAAAGTTGTGATTCTAAGCTAGAAAGTATAATTGCATCAAAAGAATTGAACCCGGGGAGGAAGACAGTTACAGAAGAAAAGTTGGGGAGGGGATCAAACGCTAAGCTTGGGAGGGAAGAGTGTACTGCGGTGCTAGCACCAACAACAAAGTCAGCTTTGCATTCTACTTTTGAGGGAAAAGAAAAGATGGAGGGAACAACAGCGGGAATAGAAGGAGAGCCGTCATCATCATTAACACTTGAAAGTCTTGGGAAGATGAATGAGAAAATTGAAATTCATCCATTGAAACGGGATATGTCAGAAGCAGACGGAGAGAATGGGAAAGTTGGCAGCTCTTCATCGCCCCCACTACTTCCACCACAGGAGCTAGCAAAGACGGGAGAAAATGGTGGTGGGAATGGAAATGTGGAAGAAGTGAGGAATGGTGGTGGCGGTGGTGCTGGTATTCTTGCGTCATCATTTCCATCCGCGACATTATCGCAGTCATCATCATCATCCAGTCCATCGTCAGCTAATGAGTCAAGCACATCATCTCCCGTTAATGATGGCTCCTCTCTAATGAGGTCCCAATCGAAGCAGGCATCCCGTAAGAAAGCTGGGAAGGAGGACGGAGAACCTTTTCTTACGGAGAAAAGTATTGGAGAAAGTTCGAATGTGGATAGGAGAGGGAGTCAGGGTGGGAGCAATAATTCCAAAAAGAAGCAAAAGAAGAATTCGAACCCAACGCAGGGGAACTCCGGGAAAGGAAGTCATAATGGGAGTAGTAATAATAATAATAAAACAAAGCAGCAGGGGACAAATGAGCCACTTAATTTATTGGAAAATGATCACAGAAAGTGTAGGAAAGGGAAACATGAGCAGTACCAGCAAAAGCAGATGGATAATAGCAAGAAAGAAGAGGAGAGTAAGGGGAGCGCTGTCTCCACAGAGGAGAGTGGTCAGACTGGGCAAGGAAGTGAAAACCAAATGACATCTTCCAATGAATCGGGTCAGTCTGTGGAAGAAGGCATGGCTTCTTCTGCTTCGACAGCGACAACAACTCCACAGCAGGAAAGTGCGGAAATTGAGAGTGGGAGTGCGCCCACTCCCACGTCTTCTGGAGATTGTGGTGATGGCAGTGTATCACAGTCATCATTATCATCAGTGGCTTCCAGGAAACCTGAAGGTCTTACCGTCCAGTGTCCAGCTGCAAACGGGAATGATGATGGGCAATATGAAACTTTGCAACTGCAGCAAAGTCCGTCTCTAGCCAATGAACCGAGCAGCCCTGACTCGCTGAATACAAACCAGAGCGTGGCTGGATCGGAGTTTGCCCCTGGGGAAAATCTCTCCATGTCTGAGTCCGACTTTATGAACCGTACAACATCGATTGATGAGATTGAAGAGGACCTGCCTCAAGAGGTGGAGCTGCCTCCAGCAGTAGGAAGCGAACAAGTCGTGGTATCTCTCCCATCCTCCACTTTTTCCAATCAGGAGGAGCCAGACAAAAATTTAACGAAAGCTCAAGAAGACTCCCCATCATCTGCTTCACCGGTTGAAGGAATTACTTCAGCAGATGGCTCCCAAAATATTAGTCCTTCCACCGCCTCTCCACCACAGCCATTATCCCAAGAGGCTAGCAATGTAGGCCAAAGTCTGAATGAATTGGACTCTCCTCAAAAAGCAAAAGACCTTTGTAATGATAACGGAACAACCGCAGCGATGACTGCTGAAGAGCCCATTAAAAGTAACACAACGAACACTTCGCCAAACGCTCCGCTATCCCCAGCAGCAGACTCCTTCTCCTCACTCTCCACAACAAACTGGAAAAATAAAAGTGAGGAGGAGGCAGCCGGCGAAACTGGAGAAGAGGGAGCACCAGCTAGACCACAAAGTATCACTTTGGCTGTTACCGAATGGCTGAAGACTCAAGGGAACGATGCACTAACGCCGATAATTGCTCAGGCCTCCTCATCCGACGAGTTTGAAGGGGATGTGGAGGAAACAACCGACTCTGATGAGGACTTTGATGGGGATGATGATGACGACGACGAAGAGAGCAAGGGACGTGCTAGTGGCAAGAAAAGAGATGATAAGAAGGCCTCTACGAATTTGGAACAGAACCAAAAAAACGTGTATGGCAACGTAAGTATAAAAGGTTTAGAAAACTGAATAGGTATGTTTTGACACTATTTACAGATGACAGATGATAAAGGATTGTCTTTTTTTCATTGCAGCCTTGGGTTGCACCATCCAATAAATCTGGATCTTCCATCGGGAGCACTAAGGTGACTCGACGTCGATCAGGATCCAGTAAAAAGAAAGCTGCTGTTGTTGCTGCTGCTGAGAACGAGGGGAACCGGTGTGTCGGTGTCCCCAAGTCGGATGGTGTTTGCTCAAGGGTTGCCCCAGTTTCCTCGACGAACAAGCTAGTACCAACATCCTCAAACTCGCCAAGTGCTTCATTAGACGCATTGAGTAATTGTACGAAAGGCAACAAACCCAACTGTATTATTAACAATAATAATAAATACTTGACTTCTCAGACCTCCTCTACCTGTTCAGCTAGTACTTCTGACGATCAAGATGAGAACTATTTGACTGATAATTATAGTAAAAATATTGATAAGAAGAGTGACTCGCGAAGCCCCATCGGTAATAACAATTCCACAACTGCTACTTCAGAGAACTACCTCGTAACCAGGAAAGAACCGTGGGGAAATGATCTAAGCCAAAATTGTAGATTTACAGAAAACGTAAAAGATTATGACTCTGGGTTGGAACTCAGTTCCCCGGAAAACTCGTCGTCTTCCGACTCTACAAAATCGAATAACACTAATGACGCTACTACTGCTACTAGTGGCTTCTTGGCGAATGGCATCAATCATAAATCAACCGCTGCTTCTTTAGAGCCGTCTCCTCTCCACTCCGCTTTCTCCAGAAGTGCTGCTGCAGCTTCCGCTTTGATAGTGAGGAGTATTGGTAATGATAAAAAATGGGAGCAGCGTCTTTCATTGCCCCATCATGTGGACCACAATAAATACATAAATACAGATCAAGTTGTCATCGCCGCTCCACTTACCGTTGTTGAGACCCACTCGACAAAAGCTCCCCAATCTTGCTCACACAATAAGAAGACTGGGAATGTTCGGGAAAATGAGAGAACGGAATGTGAGCCGTCGTCCTCATCATCATCATCCCTACCACCGCTCCTTTTATCCAACAACAATGAGCCGATAGCAACCTCGTTGGAAGGCAGTAATAACGGTGGGAGCGATAGCGATGCCTCCGCTGCTCAGTCTCCAGGCTCTTTTCCAATAAGTTCATTTACGTCACTCGACGATAAAGACCACGCTGAGATATGCGATCCTCAGAGGTATGCAAAATACTATCAGTTTGGTGTCGTTTTCGACACATCCGATGACCCAGATCAAGGGATTGATACGTCTGCGGAGGAGGAAGGTGAAATTGATTTTTTGGACGATATCGTTCTCGACTCTCAATCACCATCATCGCTCCCATCAACGCCGACCAATTTCGCTGAAAGGGATAATGCCAGAGATAGGCCGGAACAATGGGAGTCCCACTCCCAAAACCAATCCCAACAACGGCACGAGGAGCATCACCAACAACAAAAGAATGCAGACGATTTCCTCGCTGTTATGCTTGCGAGAAATAAGAAGCTTGCCAGAAAGGCGAAGAAGAGCGGCGTAGTTGGGAGTGGGCCTGGTGGCGGTGGTGATCAAGAGATGAAAAGGGAAAAGTTCAACAATGGAGATGTATTAGTGTCAAAAAGTGTTTACCTCCAAGATCAAGAAGATGAGGAGATTGGAACATTCGATCCGAAAGTTGTTTTGGAGTCGAGGCGGCAAAGAGCCAGTACCGGTGGTGGTCTCCCATCCAGCTCGGTTGACGATAATGACTGCAATCTTGCTGAAGATGCTTTGGACGTCGTTGGTGAAACTGCTTTGGTTGCTGCGCCGGCAACATCTGCCGTTCCGCCTTTAGCACAACAACCCCACTTGTATATCAATCCGTTGTCACTTGCTGCCGAGTTGAGTGGATCTGAGATGGTGAAAGTTAGTCCAACAAAGAGCAGCATGACTACAAAGACGAAGGCAGGAGATTACGATGATGATTGCTCCAGCTCGGACTCATCATCTGAAGAACCTCCACTCCCTCCATATGAGTCCCCGCCTGCTGTTGAAATTCCGGTGTACAATACTACTACCCCTCCGGCTCGTGTCATCCGACCTACCCTTTATGCTTTAGGTGACCCCGTTTCTGGTGCTATTTGCTGTTCCATTCAGTAAACACAATGCAAAATTCACTTTTTGGAACAGAATACCCCAAAAACAGTAAAGAGTAAGCTGTGAGAGGTAAAAAAAAACGCTGTACCGCTGCAGTTTTAGCAGCTTTCTTTTTTTGTAAAATTATATTCATCCTCGTTTTCTATTAAAACTATGAAACTGATACATCTATAGGACTAAATATTTTTTAGGATATTGTTACATATGAATTTAAAGTAAGGAAAGGTGAGAAAATCCTCATCCTCACTGGTCGCCGGTATCAGTTAAAAGCAATTTCTAAACCAAAAAGGTTATGACGTGCAAAATGGCGCTAAGCTAACATAAGCCGACATTGACGGCTCTGCTGAGCTCGCAAACTGGTTCATCTTTATACTGATACAAAAATAACAAAATTTTACGTGCTAATGATTCAGAGTTGACGCTATCCTGGTCTCTAAAATTAAAAATTTACTTGTGAAAAGGGTACCCTGTAAAATATCAAATAATCAATGACAAGCATAAAATATGTCATGGACGGTTGCTGTCCATTCACTTAAGTATAGGCTATAGAATAAAAATTTAGGAAATGACTAATTTTAGGGTGAGTATTGCATACTCACTGCTACGAAGAAAAATATTGGCTGAAATTTCCAGCAGGACATAGTTTGCACCTGCGTAATAATTACGTAAACTGTGTACATACAAAAAACTTCATTTTTCTATATTTTACTTAAAGCATGAATACAAACCGACAAAAAATTGTCATTTACAATGTAACGATAAGATAAGTACCGACACACTACTAAATGCATTCAATTTTGTATTTGCTAAAAAAATGTATTCAATTGAGATAATTTTAAGGAAGCTTTTGAAATATTCTACTGGTAGTTTACCAAATACTGGATGTCGATGTAGGTATCATAATATCGCTAAATATCATGTTTATAATATACATATTATGTACTGCTACAACATTCGCGTAAAGTGTTCCAGCCAAAGATGCTGGCTAACTAAAAGCGAAATGAAATAATAGCGTTCTCTTACTCAAATGTTAATATGGTGTCAATGTCAATGAGAACTCAGTATTGTCGATGCAGTTTAGGACTCTCATGCAAGTTTAATTAATTATGGCACTTTTAACTGCTGGCTGAACAAGCCCACAATATACATACAAAAACATAAAAAATGCACTTTTATTATTACTATGAAATTTCCTTTTAGCAAAAAATATTATTTTTAGTGTGAATGGATAGTTAAACTTGTGTGGGTAGAGATTGCAGAAATTTTTTGGTCTGTTTGTCTGTAGTATATACAAGCGAGTGACATTGCGTGAGTCTTTCTATTAGATGCCTACACTAGATGAGAAATGTGAGTTGTGCGTGTACTTGCTCTTAATTTTTCAAGAGTATTAATACAAGAATTTCATGAGTGAATGCTCATTGTGCATTTAATGAGTTTTGCAATTAGCTGAAACTGAGCAGAAATTTTGTAAAAATAAAAGAAATGCACATAATTTTTTTGTGATATGTGTCGACTCCCTTTTGCTACACCTACACCGGTAAGAATACCGGGTTATATTGTCAAATGCAGGAAATAGGGCTCCATTTGTAAAAAGTGCACTATGTACTATAGAAAATATCCACACACTTCACAATTTAGAAAAAAATAGGCTAACATTATTACGTAAACAAATCTATATGCGTTCATCGCAGTTCATAACGATAAAAAAAAAGATAAAATCCAGATTTGTGATGTTCTGCAGCAAACACTATTAAAATGTGTGCTGTAATTCTGCCTCTGCACGAGTACAGTAGAAAC
>JAHZND010004449.1:0-13542 GCA_027744115.1 Acrocyrtus sp. NNG-2020 | reverse complement strand
TACAGATTCTTTACAATTCATCGTGACATTAGTGATTTGAAGACGAGGGCTCGCTTGGAGGGGACAGTAAGCCCTTTTGAATGGCCAGTGTGGTTATCGTTGATAATCGTCTCCGTTTTAGCTGCAACAGTTCCTTTCATAAGGGACTCTCTACAAGCAAAAAATTCTTCTCTTGGCTCATCAACAATTGTTGATGAGCCAATTGATGACCATTAACATTCACCGATGACATTGATGTCATCGGTGAATGTTAATGGTCTAGGAAGACAATTGGGCGGGGCACTCTGTATCCTCGTGGAGCAATCCATTCCTTCGTCGTCTGCACTTGGGAAGAATTTTGTGTTATTTCCGGCCTGGGGCTTTCTTGCTCTTGTACTTTGTTATGCATACAGAGAAAATGTATTTTCAGCTATTACATTTACGCCGCAACCGGAAACAATATCCTCGCTGAACTCAATTATGGACAGTGATAAGCTACTGGGATGCATTGATTCTTGCCTAGACGTAGGAAAGAAAGGACGCCGCTTTTATTCCTGCCTGAAAAATGACTCAATTTTGAAAGCTCTTTACGAGTTGGACCACGGAGAAAGTCCTAATTCAAAACTTTTCCAATTAATATCTAAACTGAGTGACAAGTTGAAATGGTTTTCACGAACGGATAAATTTGATAATGTTATTTCTTTGTTAAAGTGGGAAGCACGGCTTGATGGGGACCAGTCCACTCGTCTCCCAGACGTATTCACATTGTTTTCTCAAGATAGCATTATTAATGAAATTGGCAGTGCATTAAAACTTCTCCCAAATGCATGGATTTCAAAAACATTTCCAGTTCCTATTTTGGGTCATGCTACGTTCGTTTGTACATTTCGAAACTTCTTTTACCCAATGTTTGAGCGAGGAATAGCTTATATTCAGCAGTCTGGATTAGAGAGCAGATGGCTGCGATACCAAAAGGATATTGCAAAACTGGGCTGGACATACCAAGTGACACTACAATCAAACAAGGACAAGGATTTGATGAATGTGTATCAGTATGCCCTGAGAAGGTTTCTGTACTGCTCTGGGGATTGCTCTGAACGACTAGAGAAAACGAAACGAGGCTTTGACAGTATTTTCAAATGAGGTGTTTTTCGGACTCATATACTTTTGGCTGAGCACACTTTCACTTCCTGCTCTAACTTTTCTAGGCGAACTTGTAATCCGGAAAATTAAATTTGTAAAAAACGGAATACGGCCAGTTAGTGGAAATTGAAGTGTAAAAAAAGTTCCAGAGTTTTTGTACCTTGCAGATTTGCTAATATATGCAAATTTTTAAAAATAATTTAACATTTGAATAGACAAGTTCAGGTTTGTTTCCAAGAAATGAAGTTCAATGGAATCACCTAGTTTCAAAATTCCCAAGCTCTTTGTGCTAGTGTTTGTTTATTTCTGTGTAAACGCCAACAACCAATGATGCGGTACCAAGCTGTCGGGTTGGTTTCCTCAAACGTCTGGCTAAACTTATAGTAAATAAAAAGTCTTGAACGAGATGGATGCAATTTCAGTCCATTGGTGGAGTTTTTGTAATTGCATCGCATGTGCCATTCAGTCTAACAAAAATATAGTGTGTACATTTATTTTTTGCAAATTTTAAGGTCGAGTTTTAAAGGATGCTAATATTACTACTTGTAGTTAGTTAATGTGTACAGTGTCTTTATGTTGCTGTTAAATTGCATAATTAAATCTAGGAGGAAGTGCAATCACCGCAAAATTGTATATCTGTATTTCTGAAGCCCAGAAGTGTATAATCCAAAGTACCCTAGAATTTGTTTAAGTTAATGACTCAATTTGAATTCAATTATATATAATACTCAATCTATTCAGAAGTGAACTCAGAATATCGAAAATCTTATAGGAATTTGTGAAAAAATTTCATCTAAACTTCCCCCGTCAACAATGCTTTGCTTAGTTACTTAGTAAGGCTTCCTATCAAGTTGCTAATAAACGCATGCATGCTCTAAAAGAGAAACCAAAAACTGTTCGTCAAAAGTGCAGCCCAATTGCAACCTTGCAAATGCGTTCTGATTCTGCGTCAAGAGATAATTTTACTAAATTGGCTGCCGAAAGTGAACNAATTGGCTGCCGAAAGTGAACATGTTACAATGACATCAGTCGTAAATCAGCAAAAGCAAAATGTTGTTATTAAAATAAGCCAGGATTCCAGTACACACCACAGCCCTTTCTATGTTCCTTCTTACTTTAGCTTCCTTTACTACATTGGAGTGGACCATAGTCACCGTGCTAAGGGAGCTCCTCCTCGAGTATGCTCTATCCTTCACAAAGTGAGTTCCTGTATGTGTATTGCCTAATTTAATTTCCACTATTTAAAATGAACAGTAGTTTAAAGTATCCCTTACTATAATTAATGAAAAAGGTACTTTTTCTCGTCACGAGCGCATTTGCGGTCATAGATGGCATCATAGAGGTCAAATACTTTGGTGTCGCGTCACTTTCCGAGAAAAATGTGCTTAAATATACGGCTCTAGGTTATTTCGGCGTTTTGCTTGCCAGCACTCTGAAATTTATTTGTGTGCTTACTTGGAAATCGAAGCGTCTGTGTCGTCTCATCAATCCTGTATCAGCTAACGAAAGCACGTGCTCGAGAAGCATCTCCGGAAGGAAGGTAAGTTGGTAAATATCATTTCGTCACTACTTTGACCATACGTTTGTATACAACGAGCTTCTTTTAAACAAACTTTCATCCTTTTATAAATAGGAACAGTTCTACGCTGTCGGACTAGGCATATTTTCTGTAATAAATGCCGCTTTGTACTGTACAAAAGAAGGCGTGTCAGTTGACGAGTTCAACGAGACGAGTTCAAGATCCTTTTACAGGAATAGAACCACTCATTTTGCTTACATTTGGACAGGTCAAGCTCATCTAAACTTTAGCAGCGGTCAATACCCAGTGGAAGTTTTTAGCAGTGAATTATGGCAGAGGAATGAAGTGTTAATATTAATTTTAGCTATTCAGGCAAGATTCTGGAGAGTGATGTTTTACAATACTATGCAAGATTTGATGCTACTCAGTGCGCTCACTTTGCGTAAGCAGCTCGCGCAGCTTGTCAGTAGAATCGAAACCGATGATAAATCTGATTCCTGTTATGGAAACACCGCAAAATTTATTACTGATTTTGGGAGCATCAGACGGAGCTCTGAGACTATTAATAATGTGCTTGGGCTTATATTTTGCCTACTCCATTTTTACAATCTGCTCCTTTTAGGCTACTTTCTAGTAGAAGTTTGCTTTCTTGAAAAGAATGAGGTCAACTTTGCGACAGGAATTTTGACAACTTTGACTATCGCCAAGTTCCTCTGGACTTATTATGTGGCGTCATGTACCTTCAACTATGTGAGTTTCGGCGTTTATAAAAAATTTACATCGCCTGTATTTTTTTGAACAAATTAAAATAATTTATTATCTTGTTATGCTGTAGAATAAAAAATGCAGAAACTGGCTTCGTATAAAATTGTTAGGAGCAGAGCTTTCAAAGAATGAATCCAAAATGATACTTTTAACAATTGACGAAATAGACCAGGAGCCAATTGCTATTGGACAAGATGAGCTTACAGTTAATGGACGATTTGTTTTAACGGTAACTTTTTCAGTGAATTAACTGTTTTTTTTTGAGTTTCCAAGACGGTCTCCACTATAACTTAATTTGCTGTTTTGCTCATTTTGTAGTTTTTGGGAATCGTCTTCTCCTACTTCTTCTTTTTGGCTGAGCAGCACAAATAATGATGAGCTACGTAAAAGATTACTATTCTTATTCACAAGAAGTACTATTATGAAATGCTGTTAATCGATTAAATAAATTATTTCACTTCTTATTCAAACTTAAGGAATGCTATTTTACTTATGTATTCATTTCTGTGCCATGTGATTATTATTTTTACATCAAAATTCATTAATGGATAAAAATCAAGAACAGGACGATAAATCAGTAAAAGAAATGGCATGCAAAATGTGTATCATCCGCTATTCGTAATTATTGTTAGTTTTTAGCAAATGTACTTAACTTTTCATGACGAAGGCATTGTTTATCAACAAGTTTATGCCGACCACTTCCGTGTATTGTAACCATTTTGTCGTTGTAAGATTTCCACTTCTTATCCTCCATAATACAGCCGTAAAAGCTATAATACTAACTATAACTGCATTAGAGGCATTCATTCATAAACACTTCGGGCTTTGGTTTATTTTCCCAGCCATCACTGCATTTCAGGGATTTAACTAAATGCCAATGAATTTTTTACGTAATGGTTATCAGCTTCAATACACAAACTGCGGTGTGTCTCTTCCCATTCCTAAATTCTCGTAAAGATAAAGGTTGGGTTACGCTGCTAGTAATTACAAGCCATTTTGGAAAACCGGTTTTATAACTTTTCATTTTCAAATTGCCTCACGTGAGCATTCAGTAAAGATTTGACGTATTGCAGCTGACATTGAAAACTCTCATTATTTTACTATTAATTTTCATTGAATAAGCTGAAATTATTTATTGCATAATTTCCTTCCACTCTTATCAAAGCTATTTTAGTTCCAAGGCAGACAGTTACACCCACTTACGTAAGTTGCTTTCTTCATGAAGAGAAAAATTAAAAGCTTAAATCTCCTCATTTTGCGTCTGTGAGTAAAGCCAAACGGAAAATTGATTGACGTAGATATAAAAGCACCGTAAAAGGCAGGGTGCAGTGACAAGCAAAAAGCAGTCGACTTCTTTTTTTACTGGAAACATAATGTGTATTTTATTGCTACTTTTAGTGCGATATTATTTTAGTAAGGTAACGGACATTAGGAAACTAATGCTGTAAACATAAAGGTGTAGCAAGTTAAGATAAAGTTAAATCTATTGGTGTAAGGGATTCATTAATTTAAAACTTTCAAGTCAAGGCAACTGCAATTATTTTAGGATTAGTGGAAAATTTCTGTGTCTAGTCTCATTGCAAACAAAAGTAGAAATACAACGAAGGAAAATGTCTGGGTTTAAACAGTCGGAAAGTGAAAACGGTGATTGGAAGTCGTCTTTAGATATTGAGCAGAGAACGATACTACTCCCAAAATCTGAACAAATCATGGACCAGATACCGAAAAATGAAAATCAGGTATTCAGGCAGGATTTCCCTGAGCAGCCGACGAAACCTCGTCGGATGAGTAACCAGAGTCTCGTAGGAAACGTCCTCCACTTATTTGTTGAGGATGTCAAGGTAGAGCTGAAAGTAATTACACAAGCTGATAAAGACAAGAAAAGAAATAAAGAAGCTACCATTGAAAATGGAGGAGACTCGATTGACAAAAAATTGGAGGAGACTGAAAAGAAAATTGAACAGGTTGGATGGAGGAGATATCTCGGAATAATTTTTGGACTGTCCGCCAGTATGACATTTGCGCTGGCAGTGTTGATCGTTAAAATTATGCCGGAATATCACCCTTATAACGTGAGCTGGTGGCGATTCCAGGGAATTTTAATTCCGGGAGTGGTGGTAATGTTGTACATTGTAACAATTAAGAAAGAAGCTATTTTCGATACAGTCTGGCCGGTCACGAAACCTGGCCATCCAAAAATATTATTTTTGATACTTGTGAGTCTGATCTTACCCCAAATTCCTGTTTTAATTTAATTTATGCATTTCCTCTTAAAATTAAAAATTACGTATAATTATAATTTTAGCTTCGAGCAGCTTTCGGAACAGCTGCGGTAGTCCTTCAATTCTATTCTCTTCAATTTATCAGCATCGCAGACAGCGCAGTAATCGCCTTCAGTACGGTTAGTGCACTCTTTCCTTTTTCTGGAAAGGAAATATTTTAAAAAAAGACTTAGCCCATATTAGTTGCCAATTAAATCTGGAAAGAATAGAAATTACTTTTTAGCCAGTGTTCGTGTCGCTAGCAGCCCAATGTTGTCTTGGAGAGAAGTCAGGATTCATTCCAATTCTTTGCGGTGTGATCACTTTGGGCGGCGTTATCGTCATCACGAGGCCACCAATGCTCACAGGTGGAGATGGCTTTGACTCCGACACTTTGGTAATATCCACAAATTAAAAATTATTTGAAAACTACAAATGAGCAGTTCATTTCACATACTTAAAAATGTCTGCTTACTTCTAAGATTGGATCTGGTTTAGCCTTCGCTTGCATGTTCTGCGCTGCGTCTACCTTCATCCTACTTCGGTACCTGAGACATGTCCACTGGATTGTGGTGTCAGTATGCTTCGGGGCATGGGGAACTGTTCAGAGCGTGGCCATGGCGGCATCAATCTCACACTTTCAGCTTCCCATAGGAAGGGATCACTGGCTTCTGGGGGTTGCTCAAGCAATTCTCACGTTTTTTGGAGTAGCGTTCATGACACTTGCCTTTAAGTATGAGCAAGCTGGTCCCGTATCCTTGTGCAGAACCTGTGACATTCTTTTCGCCTTCTTGTGGCAGTTCATTTTCCTAGGAGTTACGCCAGACATGTACAGCATTATAGGAGGAGCTGTTGTAATTTCAGGAGTGCTCATTGCTGCAATGAGAAAGATGGTCAGTGAGCTTCCTGAGGATAGTCCTGCCAGAAAAAGATTTTGGATTTTGCTCAAGTAAATTTTTCAGAACCTTTGCAAATTTTTAAATATAATATCGAGTTTATCGCTATGAGTTTAACTTAATTTTAATTGCTTAGTTAAATAAAGCAAAATTGTACTTTTATGTATATATTTAGAGGTTTCTTACATTAAATGTTGTTTAGTAATAAGCTTAACATATTGTGCATACATCATACCGTTTATAATATTACAAATTGCAATTTCCAGGAATATGAAGAATTTGGGTTATTGTTTTGATTAAAATAATAAATTTGCTACGCCACAAGTAAATCCACGTGCTATCAAGTGTGTACAAGTGTGTAGGTAAGTAAAGAAAACTCTGCAAAACATTTTTAAATTTTGTATTTTTATTTTTACGGTGAAAAAAGAAAGGTACCTACCTACACTATTACCAGATACATTTTCGCATAGTACACTACGAACGACATTCAATCAATAGTACCAAAATTAGCTCCGCATAAACATGATAGTTGAAAAAATGGCAAATACTTCTGTTTCCAGTTTTGTTACCATAAAACGTATCTTATTTTTGTTACTCCTTTTCGCTGTTTTAAATTACAATTCTGACTAAAGCATGTTTTTTTCCTTCAGGTAAATCAGTAAAATTATAATAATGTGACAAGGAAATGGGCATTGCTATAGTGCTTGCCGAGAGAATTAACCGTACGCTAAGCATTTAGGTAACATATTATTAATATCGTTTTGATCTACTTGTGGAGAAAAGTTTTACTTTAAGAACACAAGGAAGAAATCAAACATTTTCTAGAAATCCTTTTCTACTAGCAATTGTTGCCTTAGCAACAGAAAAGGCTTATTTTGCTAGCATTAAGTCTTCTAAAATCGGGTTGATAAGCAAAATTTTAAACTTCTCTCTTGGAAGTGGCTGAAACTTCAAGAAATGATCTCAGCAAAAACGATACAGCTATTCGGATTCCGAATTGGCATATTCAAGTACTTAGGTGGTGCATATTTAGATTGGAACCGGAAAACTAATGAAGTTGTGGACCCTCCAATTTTCTGCTTTTTCGGAGTGTAAGCTGTATTACTATTTTTAAAATCTTATTTAGGTAGTTATACATAGCTAGAATAATACCCCATTTAATTTCCAGCGTTATTGGTGGATTTGGTGGATGTACGTTGCTTGTTCTCGCACACTGTCTTTGGATAGTTTTGCATTACTCCATCAAAGATATCGAAGAGGAAGGCGGACCTCAGGAGGTGAGCGACATTGATGAGCTGACCGCTTTTGCAACGGTGGCTGTATCATTTGCCGAGATGCTAGTTGGAGTTGGTCTCCTAGGCCTAAATGTAGTAATATTCAAAGGGAGAAAGCAACTGATCCGTCTTTTTAACATACTCATCACCTACAACAAATAGTAATTTACAATTATTTTTTGTAGACATGCTAAAGGAACGGGATATTCCTCTCGGATCAAGCCAACTGAAGATGATGAAAATCGGAGAAAATCAAATGAAATTCTCCACCGTATTTACCATCTTATTTCCAATAATTCTCCTTTTTTTCATCATGCACCCACGAGAACCCACTCACTGCATATTTCAAGAATGGCTAGATATCGACTTGTCCCTTACTCTTTACTTAACACCTCTTCTCTATGCACTTGAGAATGGCTTGCAGTCATGCGCCCAATTTGTTGTAATTGTTGCATATTCCGTAGTTCTTTCAGCACAGGTTATCACGCAGTGTATATTAGACATCACGCCGAAGAGGGTAGTTTCCCGCAACGGTATCCACTGTCAAGTTCAAACATTCTATGGAATTCTGGAGGATCAAGAGGTCATTAATCGCTACAGAACAATGAAGTACCTGACCATTCTCATCAATGAAATAGTAGGAAATGAGTACATGGCATTTCACCATGTAACTCTTCTCAGCTCTGCATCTGTTATGGTCTACATTGCAGTTAAATTTAGTACTGCTATTAGCGAGGTTGGACTACTAGGATGGCTAATTGTTCTAGGAGGCATATTATCTCCATTCGTAATTATCTATTTTGAGAGTAGCCTCTATTCCCTTCTCATCGACGCTTCTAAAAGACTCAAAAAGACTGGTGAGAGGATGTTTCCCAGAGACACTCTATTCAGAAAGTTTGCAAAAAGCTGTAATATTCTCTATATTGAGCAGGCACACCCATTCCATAGTGTATAGATATTATACTATTAAACAGCTATGCCCATTCTATCATATTAATATATATACGCTGTTAGCATTTTGTGAAAATACAGTGGACTATAGTATTAGTCTAATGTTATGGTAGAATGCAATTGCAAAAAATGTCCTTTAACTTTGGGAATCTTCAGACCTATAAACTAGTAAAGGAATGTGTTTAAATTACAAATGTCCTATTGGTAAATGTCAAATTGATATATGATAAAGGAAATATTTAATGACTTTCTAGCTTTTAGTTGTCACGCTTGTAACAATTCTGCTTATTGATTAAACAAATTTAACAAGACAGCAGTAAAACAAGTAGAATTTTTTAGCATACTAAATGGATCATAGTTTTTCAACATAAGGTACACTTGGAAATAATTTTGTGGTGAAAAGAGACAACATTTTGCTGCCATACAGTTAATTCCATCTCTCTCGCACGTGCTTTTTCAAGGATTTTATCAGGTACACACTGCTAAGCCGAATACAATGATGCTTACCATGTCCCTATTTCTATCAATTTTATGCTAAAAAAATTCTAAAGATGTAGAAAATGTAGCGGCTTATTTTATATTGTACATCAAATTTCATATGTTGAGGTACCTCGAGAAAAGAAAATATCCTTGAAGCCGAGTACTTCTGATGACTCTGACTGATAGTTTCACTTTCTTGGTTAAAGTAAATTGTAATTTAAAATGTTATCGATCAGAAAAAATACTTCTGTCAAATATTTTGCACATGCACATGGTTGATGGTACTAAAAATGAAGTCCAACGAAGGAGTCACGTTTGCATTTCTTAGATCCAATGCTTCTCAAACAAATTGACATTAGTGTCAAAGTCAAAGGAAAGGCTGGCAGATGGAACTGTTAACAATGTGGGATCCAGATTTACTAACTAATTATTGCTGATTATTGTGTGCAGTTGCAACTGTGCAGATAGTCATGCGAATATGATTTCAGAGAAAACTGTGAAGCTATTCGGATTCCGAATTGGCATATTCAAGTACATGGGAGGTGCATATTTAGATTGGGACCGGAAAAATTTTCTCAAATTTCAAACAGGATAAGTGGAGGATTTGGGGCAAGCGCTCTTTTAGTTTCTATGCAAGCCCTCCGCTTATATCTACAGACTTTAAATTTTGAAATCGAAGAGGAAGGTGGACCTCTACCAGTAAGTAAAATCGAGAAGCTGAAGGCATTCGGAACCATTGCTGTAGGATGGGGCGAGTTAATACTTGGAATTTGTCTGATATGCCTCAACATAGTAATTCTAAGTAGAAGACGGGAACTGATCCAGCTTTATAACAAATTGATAGCTTACAATGACAGCAATTTTGGTGATTGAACTAATACTAATTTATTTAAATTTGTATAAAATTATTTACGATTTTTTAAATTAAAACGAATTCATAATTTTTGTTATCAGAAATGCTCAATGAACGTCAAATTCTTCTTGGCGACAGCCAACTGAAAATGCTAAAGCTTGGGGACTGGCAAATGACATTCTCAACATTTTTTAGTTTTTTCTACCCAATTATTTTGCTTGCTTGCGTTTTGCACCCTTTAGAGCCCATCCATTGTATCTTTCAGGAATGGCTGGAAGTGGAATTCGTCTTCACATCAGACCTTGCGTTTCCAATAATGTGTGGCGCGTTAGGCTTGCAAGCATCCGCACAATTCGTCGTAGTTGTTAGTAACAGCGCTGTTCTCTCACTTCAGGTAATAGCTCAATGCCTGTTTGACCTCACACCTGAAAGGATTGTTTCCCGAAAAGGCATCCACTGTCAAGTACAAACATACTATGGAATTCTGGAGGATCAAGAAGTCATCAATCGCTACAGGACAGCAAAGTATCTTAACATTCTTGTTAATGAAATATTGGGAAATGTATATATGTCTTTTCATCAGGTAGCTCTTCTTAGCACATCATCCATCATGATCTTCGTCGCTGTTAAGTTCAGTGATGTACTCAGTGAAGTCGGACTACTAGCATGGGCCGTGGTGGTAGGAACCATTGTCACCCCGTGGGCGATCATCTATTTCCAGAGTAGTCTCTTCTGCCTTCTCATCGAGGCTTCGGATGGATTCAAGGAAACAGGTAAAAATATGTTTCCAAGAGGTACTTTATTCAGAAAGTTTGTAAAAAGCTGCAGCACACTCTACATTGAAGAAGCCTATCCGTACTACCACATTGATAAGAACACTCTGCTAGATTTTGCCGCAAAAAGTATTGACTACAGCATTACATTGCTCTTATGGTAAACAAACTTATTGTTCCCCTTATAATGCAATTATATTAACTTATACTCTGTCATAATTTCATCTTAGGTATGCGTTAATTATGTAACATACTATTAGAGATAAGTTATTATTATTATATACTGCATAAATTTTAAATAATTTTAACCATGATTGTGACTTTAAATTGCACTATTCATTTATTATCGAGAAAGTTGAAAAATAGACTTTGTCTGAACTACAAGCTGGAGCGTTCGATGAAAACAAAATCGAATTATAGCTAAACTGCGACCTCGATCTACGCTGTGAAAAGAACCTACCCGAAGACCAATTGCTTTACATGACTTAAAAAATCGAGCCGTCCATGGGAGCTCCCTCCAATGATTTTTGCATTGACTTATAAACGCTCCGGAGACCTTATGTGGAGTACTCCCGCAGTCAAAGACACATAATATGTATACGCTACCACTCATCATTAGGGTAACGGTTGCAGCTATTAGTTTCCATTCCAAGTTGTGGCTGAACATTATCAACACATACAATTGGGAAATGAGAAATATTGAGCCAGCCAATTCAAGGGCAGGCAGATGGAAGGATTGGAGCCATTGGTTGCTTATCGTGGAGTATATCTGGAGTTGACGGTAGTACATTGCAATATCCAGCCGATTTGTACGATCCAAACGGATTGAGTGTCGTTTCACTACGTTCCTGCTTTCGGAAAATAAATAAATAAATAAATTTTAAAAAATATCTGTCAGTCCTTGTAAAAGTTATAAAGGAACCTAACGCTAACCTTAGAAACATAATTTTGCAGGAAGTTACATAAATTAGGGATACACTCATTGACATTGTAGGGCCAGCAAACAGAAACACTTGGAGCATGCGAAGAAACTCCATCAAAAGTAATACGAGTCTTCGAAGAATAGTCCAATGGGCGTTTTCCAAATTGGTATGAAACAAACGTCGCCATATTTCGGCATGAGACTCCGGAAAGATGGAGACGATTAGAGGAAAGCCAATTGTACAGGTGTAGGCTACACAAACATTTATTATGAAGGCTAATGTGTTTATCAAATTCTCGTTTGAGGAAGATTGGCATCCAGCCATATGTCTTGGCAGCCCTATAAAAAGTTAAAGCATAATATAGTACAACTTAATTAACAGTCGGAATTTAACAGATTTATATGGGAAATTTTTAATACAATTTACTTTTCTTTTCGTTATTCCCCAAAGTGTGCAAATTGTTAACAAGTTGGCATGATAACACGGGGCATTGATTTATTGTGAAGTCGCACACAAATCCACATGCGTAAATGCAAAAGTGAAGAGTGTGAAAAGAAAGCACTAGAATGGTGCGAGTAATCACTGAATTGTCACAGGCTTTGTTAGTCCTGCAGCCGAACAGCGCTAACAGTACACTCTTTCCAGCTAAGAAAATTTCAACAATTGTAACAATGACTGAAATCGCTGCAATCCTTAATCGAAGAAAAGTCACACTTTGAAAATGTTCTTCTTTCTCCTTGATAACAATCATTACTTTTCTTTGTACTCCTGTATGAGTTTTTACTGTTGAAAATTGAAAAGGAGTTTGATGAAACAAATTTGCAAACTTTACTTGAGCTTCAAATAGCTGGAACACAGCTCTGGTTGCCATATCTACTAATAGATTATTTGCAGGAACTATTCGAGAGAAAAAGTAAACTTTTCAAATAGGTCGGAAGGTAATTCATACTCTGGTTGGCGAAGAAATCCACTTACGTATTAATATTTGCACAATCCAGGTTCCGATCGTAAGACTAGGCTTACTTTGCCTCTCAAAATGTGTAATTCCCCGCAAGTGAACCACAGCCCCAGTTTACCCATGTTACGCTACCACACTGCAATTAATATTAACAAATTCTTATAATTATACACAAAATGTTTGTTTATTAGTTCTGAACGAATGGTCAGCATACGCAATCAAAGCGGCGTCTTAATTTCGTTTTTGCAAAATTAAATAATTACTAAATACTATAGACTTGTATTTCACCCACATTTATTGTAACAGCCACACTCGTGGTAAATGATGGCAGTAATTTTGTAAAAGGTATACAGTAAACCGGTCACTACAATATGATAAATCCTAATTTTCATATTGGAGCGACAACTTACTACATAACTTCCGTATTTTGAGTCTATGAGCTTACCTAAGCAGAACCCTGGAGAAATGTAATAAAGTAACCAGTCACAACTCGTCAGTTTTATACATGACGCAAGTTCTAGTTTCTGGTATTCCCGCTATATTGTCCGCAATATTCAATTATTGCTATGAGCTGTTGACAAACAATAACTACTAGATTGCCAAAATAAATACTAAATTTATTTGGAACGAGTAGACAACAAAAATTTAGGTTTTAGCAAGATTCTTCTATACTGGTTAGAGCACTGTGGGGAAAAAAGCTGTCCATGTTTACGTGTTAGTTGAGCTCAAGTCCGCGGAGCAAAGTTACAGTGCATGCAAAAGTAAGT
>JAHZND010004448.1:0-13856 GCA_027744115.1 Acrocyrtus sp. NNG-2020 | reverse complement strand
CAGGTTTTGTGAACTGAAACAGGTAATTAAACGGATGTTTTTGGATAAGGATAAGGATAACGTTTCAACTTTCCAGTTCTATCAGGTACATGAGGGTACATCGGAAGATTTATTTACGAGCCACTTGTCCTGCAGAAATAGAAATCATTACATTAGAGTGTACGCAATGAAAATTACAGACATTAGCTCAATCCTTTTGAGCTGAACGTGTATCTTACAAAATGAGCTACCCATTAACCCTTTTGCGGACGCACACAAATTCCCATCACCATCATTGCCATGAACTAGTTTCCACCTTTCAACAAGTGTTTCGTTTTTTTTTCAACGAAAAATGCCGAAGAATGGCTAACATGCTTTTTTAATGGGAAATGTGTAGAAACACATGGCAGACGCTGTCTGTCTGCAAGTTCTGTCGTTTTAACACTTCTGCATTAAAACATCCTCAATTCCATTGTTATTCCTTGCTGGAGTGTTTTAACAATGAACCTTCTTTACTCAATAATGGACTGTTGGTGTGAGAAGGGGCTACTATTTTTTTAAAGGAACTTACAACGATTTTTTTCTCTTCCTCTTCAAACTCATTAAATGCAGATGAGATTAGACTAGACGTACCTATTATCATCGTGATCAAGCTCAGTAGCAAAAAAAGGGTTGAAAATGCTTAAGATTAGATACGGAAGGGCTACCTGCTACTTCATTATCATTATTACACACCGGGCGTCTCTGAGTACCCAACAACTCGGCGTACACCTTGCATATGTGTATGCATACTGCATTTCAATGAATTTTGCTTGGAATATGAGCTATGTAGTAAAAAACCTGCTTTTCCCTTCGTTGATGTCGTTGTCGATACGAGGCGAAGGAAGGATGAAGAAGGAACTTACTGACCATATCCTATTTTCCTTGAACAGAGGAGTACATTACTTCACATCCTTCCATCTGCTCTCGGCAGTTGGCTTCCCTTCCACCATTTAAATCAGCCCAGTGACTGACTGACTGTGACCAGGATAAGGGAAATCGCTAAACTGATTCAATTCAATTAATGAGCTTTATCGCCAACAATGTGAGCAAGTTAAAGAACAAGTTCCATAAATAAAAAATCTGCTGGCTGCTCACTGCTTTTTATTGCAGCTGTGGAGCACTTGTTGAAGAAAAGTACAAAAACAAGTGAATTGACTTACGAGAAAAAAAGTAAAAAACTATTCTTATCTCTCATCTGCTTTTTTCTAGTTCTCTGGTATGGATGAGCTTGGAACAAAAAGTTAGTAGTAATGCCACTTCCGGCCGCTTGGTCTATGTGGTTAGTCGGTTTTTCGCTGAATTGGAGTGAAATAGAAAACTAGATCTGATTCAGATACAATTAAGCATTAAGCTTCAATCTCACGTACGTAAAAAATTTACAAACATGAGAACACAATTTGCTAAAACGAAAAAGATGGGTCTACCATGATCCCCCCTGATCCATCCTGTACCGAAATTTTACGCAGAAGCTTGGTCATTCATTAATTGAATGAAAGGGAAAATATAAATTATATTAAATCTTAGAGATGATGAAAATGGATGCATATTAAATTTAGACTTTCGAGAAAGTTTCTACCACTGTGAACTGGGTCTATCTCGGCGGATGTTGGAGTCTATGCTATGGATAGAACACAGAGCACACTTCTTTTGCTTGAGCAACCAACCCAGTCTAAAATTAAAATTGTGCCTCTATGCACATATGCGATACGAAATCAGATCTATGTAAATCAGTCTTTATTCAGATCCGATTAAAATCTAGAAATAAGCGAAAAATACTCAAAAACTTGTTTTCATCCCTTAGAATTCAACTGAAAAAAAGTTTTTTATCAGGTGAAAATTTATACTCAGTGGGAGAACTTACTTAAGACAGATATCCTGGAATCTTATCCGCAAAAAAAGTATTAAAAAACCGAAGCCGAAAAGTGCATCGCACCTGTTGGTCTGTCTGTAGTCTGTATAGGTTATGTGACTTCGACCCACGCCAAAGAAAAGCCTTGACTCTACATTGCATTTTCCTAGTAGTGATCTAAACCATCATCACTCCATTTGTTAACTTTTTTAGTGTTAAAATTTGTCTAGAGGTCTTCCTTTCCCATTCCCAGCAGTGTCTTTCAACTTTAACTCTAGTCAGTAATAATTCATATTACTAATACATATAGGAATTCGCAAGGAGATAACAGTCAAAATGAAATAATTTTTTATGTGGCCGGATGATGGGAATCGGGAAAGATAAGAAAAGTATCCAGTCCAAAAGTTAGCTCCACTTCTGACAACTTTTTCCAAGTAGAGACGCTTGAAATCTTGAAATGACATAAGTAGGTATTATATGACATCCTCTCCCACTCGTAAAGCGGATAAGCTTTTTATTTTTTTACGAACTCAGACGCAGTATTAAAACGTATGTAGGATGACTATGGTGAATGGTGTTGCGGAGACGAATATGAAAATGGGGGGAAATGATGATGACGACGACATTGACATTGGTTAGGGCATTTGCTTCTTCAGCTCTTTTCTTGCCTTTCCTTGACAGGAGGAGAGTAGTGCAAACTAATTGGCGAATTAGAAATGCTAACACTGACAGAATATGTATGATTACGACGAAGTGATGAAATGGTAAAAAAGGAGAGCCAGTGACCGACCATCACCATCCTAAAAGTACAGATTGCTCATCTCAATTTTCTCACGTCATTCATATTTCTTCTCTATCCCTTCTCTAACTTTAGCTCAATATTATTCTACTGTAGATGTCCGATTTGCTCCTCGCTCAACTTTCATTCATAGACATACACCTACCAACAACAAGTTTCAGCTTACAACCTACTTCAACTTACAATATGCTTCCTTCGTTTATTTCAAGTGCTCCTTTAGCTCTTTATTGCTGTTGCCGGTTAAAATTAGAAAGGAAGCTGAAGACAAAAAAAGAAGGAAAGGTTAGAGAAGAAAAGTCCCTACTTGAATTTCTTTTTTGAGCATTATTAAAAAGAAAAATGATTGCAAAGAATAATTTATTTACATTTCACAGGGTGCTTCTAAAGTAGAAAAAATTGCAATGGTACAATAAATGCACATTTCGATTTTTTAATAGTAACCTTTCCTCCGCACGTAGATCGCAAATGTTAAGCAGGTGAAGCGGACACAAGTACAAAAAAAGTCTAAAAGGTTAAAGACATTCATTGCCAATTTCGCTCTGCACGTTTGCTCCTGACTGCTAGGCCCGCAATTTTGGCCAACTTGTTACATACAGAGAAATACTCAAATAAAAACCGTCATGCGATATATTTCTTTTTCGATAATAAAATATGAATGGGCCATGTGATAATAAAATATGCAGCAGTCGAATGGGTTGTGGCTCTTCGGTTCATCTCACTCTTGTACCGAAACTCACTTCTTCGAGAACTTTTTGCTTGGATTGTACTCTCTTGCGTCATCATCCTCCTCTTATAATCTGCTGCTGGCTCACAGGTTGATGTGGCGGAACAGCAGGACATCATCTCATAAAAATATCCTCCTTTGAATTCTTATTATAATGATGTGTGTTCTACCCTAATACCTTCACTGTTTGTATATGTACATATGTATGTATATGCAAAAGAAACGTATGCATAATATTTATGCTCATTTTGCCGAGATGGGCAAAAAGAATTCCATGAATTGTATGCATCTCACGAGAGGAAATAAGTGATCAAATCTGATCTACGTGTGTCTTCAATTTATTGCTGACGTATATTTAAGTCCAGTGCATAATATTGTTGTGTGTTGCAGTGCACTAAGCCAAAACTTTTCTCGTCCACATCATTAAAAATGATACGAACCAGTCAGTCTAGTTTTCCCTTCAAGTAAGGCTGAATTATGCTGATACATACATACTTTCCCTGATTTGGATCGCAGATCTTAAGTTTAAACTTGTAATAAAATAATTCTACCGAATTTTATTCTCAGTGGACCAGCCCGATTTTTTCCTCAATTGGACTGGAATGTATTGATGACTAAAGAGAGACGTTTTCCCAAGAGAGAGATGTTGAAGAAGACAAAAGGACATAATGCCATCTGCAAATAAGTTATAGGCACATGAGTACAATTTTTACCAGACACTCACCTGACAAGAGAAGAGATGGAAGTTGGAAATATGATGGAATTTTTGCAAACCAGTACAAAAAGGAATTGATGAGTTCAATAAATTTTTCAGGTAACGCAAATATTTGATAGTAATGTCATGTTAAGCTCTCGTAATTGTTGTCTGTACGCAAACATTTAAAAAAGGTGATAAGGAAAGTGGAAAAAAAGGGTGATACAATGTGTTCGAGGAGACCTACTCGACCTGATCACCCCGACACCACCACCATTTAGTCCTGTCGCCCTCGTCAGACCACTAACAGAAACCAACCAATTCAATTGAATCCCTACCAGCCAGCAACAATTTTTACAACAAATCTATTTGATTATAAAAATCCAGACATATTTATTATCTAGAGATGAGGAGGAGAGTGGAGCATTGCCTTGCCTCCCGTACCAAAGTAATCGCTTCGTATCAAGGCAAACCAAAGCCACTTATGTCTGGATCGAATGGGATTTTCCTATACTTATAGCAAAATCCAAGTAGGCTGTAGACGCATATTGTACAACATTGAGAAAAAGGAACGTGTTCAAATAGCGACGGTGATATAACATGACAAGAGACGATATGATACTGTTGGTTGTTCCCAACGCACTCTCTAAAACTCCAAAATGTAAAGACTTGGGTTTGAGTAGAATCTTCAAACTAAATCTTCGAGCAGAAATTGTTGACACTGACAGTGTTTCACTTGAAAATCCTCACACTACCTATTTTTCATACATTAACACTTTTACCGGTATGCGTATAACTCTTCTTAAGCCACAGCTCTGGTTTGCTTGTTTGCTTATGCTTCCTCATTCAAAGGCTAAAGTAATGCCGTGACACGGCTGATCTGTATCTGCAACGGACAGATTACCAGACACCGACAAGCCAATTGGGATGATTCTATTTCTAGTCTTTCCTCGTTCCGCATGTTTTAGAAACGCATTAACATCCCCATTGTTTCTTTTATTTCCAGCTCAAAAATCAAAATGCCAGAAATATTAAAGTGACTGTGAAACTGAGCTCGAGGAATAGAAAGTGGGTAACTCGCATGAATGATCATTTGGCCAATTGCCTATAAAATCGTACATTTTATGAAACCGAATATATTTTACGCATTAGATAAGGCACATAATAAAAAATACCCTTTTACTATTGTATCAACTTTAGAGTAATTTTCATGTTCATGGGCGCCCACGTGTTGACATATCGGAATATAAGACGTAGCAAAAACACGTAAAGCCAATGACAGGACAAGGTTTCCCATAATAAATGGGGCTAGTCTGATTGTGAGATTGGGATTTTTTGTAAACAGCAGCAGGATGATCATCACCACTGTGATTTTTACTGCTGTTTCATTGATTCCCATAATCCCTAAATTGTTAATAGGTTGAGTTGAGTGTAGACTTTTATCGAGGCAGCCGGCAACATCACCACATTCACATGTCCTTTCTCCACATCTGTCCGCTACACTTTGGCCGTCTCTGACTTTTTTCTTACAATTAAATAGTTGATATCCGATATCTTATTGGTATACGGAAAGTAACATCTCTCATATCCGATACTTTCCCATTTTGCCTACAATGAAATAGTAGACGAGACAGCCTAGACGAGAAAACTCCTAATTCCTTGTCTAGTCTTCTGACCCTGGATTTTGGCTCACATTCACACAGTCAGCCAACTCAAGATTCAGCTCAGCTCAAGTGAAAACTACGGATAAAAAATAAGTACAATCTCCACCCAGATTATATGAGCTATGCAGGAGAACGGTTATTTCACAAGTAGCAATGGCATGGAATGACATGAGACATAAACGCTTCTGCATTGACTAGCACTGAACACGTGAAAAAA
Organism: Acrocyrtus sp. NNG-2020; assembly: GCA_027744115.1. NCBI lineage: Eukaryota > Metazoa > Arthropoda > Collembola > Entomobryomorpha > Entomobryidae > Acrocyrtus > Acrocyrtus sp. NNG-2020. The sequence continues at coordinate 7,888 of JAHZND010004448.1, read as the reverse complement.
GCCGGCACAAGTTATGTTGTGATGATGATAGTGAAGCGATGACGATGCAGGCAAAATCGGAGGAACACAATTCCTCCATCCACCCGGCAAAAATAGCTAATCTGTATTCATCAGAAATCCGTTCGGTTGTACTTATGCCCGCATTGCCTAGACAGACTTTATAAGTAGTCTACCGACTTTTTTCTACCCAAGCGTGTGGAGGGTTTTTAGCTGGTGCGGTGGCAGTGTGGTTTGGTGATTCATCCGCCTCCTTTCTACTTTCCTCATTTCGAAATCCGAAGTAGTCTGTGAAATTCCACTCCGCTCATTTCCTCTTCCCTCCTTGGAGTGGTTCTACTCCTCCGTGTGGAGTAACTGAGTGAAGAAGAGTCCAAAAAGGAAGAGAACGTTTGCACGTTACAGCTTCCGAATGTCTCTCTGGCGAATACACAGCTACCCAACCGGTGCTGTAGCCACTAAAAATGCTGCACACCGTTCTTTGTTCTTTTCCTCGGGTAAATTCTTATCATCATCAAATTTACATGACATACAATGTGAAATATGCATCCTCCTCTCTGTTTCCAACTTCGTTAAAATACAAACTGCCTTTTCACCGTCACAGAGTTATTCTAATATAGCTAGCCGCATTATATTATGTATTCCTATTCTTACGTGTGGAATATGGAATAGATAGCTTTTCTAATAAGGGGGAAAGGGTATTTTTTGTTTGGCTTCGTGCATCTCAGTTTCAGTACGATTTTTTTGTAAGTGAAACCTTTAAGTATTTTTGGATCTTTCTTGCGTCTCCTGCACTCTTTTTTCTCCTTTTTTAAGTCACTGCACCAGCAGCAGCAAAAGGAAAAGCAGCGTGAGATGACGATGATGATGAAGCAATGCATTCATGCACCATAAAGTATTACGACAGACAGGCCACTCTGACAAGGAACAAGACAAGTCACACACAAGAACAAGCGCACAGAAATATTTTTTTTCGAATTGGAAAGGGGAATTCTCGGGTAGAATGCATAAATATATTATGAAACTTAAGAAAGGATGCATTCACAGTGCATACGGCATATAATACGGTAATTCAATCCTTTTTACAAAAAAGAATCAGTTTCACTGGTATAACACAATGAGCTTTTTTGAAAAAAAATTGACCGACAAGATTAAATTCAATTTAGCGAGAGAAAGGAGGAATGTTGCTGTAGGGCAGGCTGCCGATTCTGATTGTCAGTCTTAGCCATTTCATTAGAATTAGAGGCAACTGTACACTAAATCAAATTAAATTTAGAGTGGAATGAATGAATTGAATATCCCGTGAAAACCGGCTAGAACAAACTTTCAGATGATGCCGGGCATATTCGTCATGAAATTTCGGGAAAAAGGGCCTGGCAGCCGTTCAGAGAAGTCGTAAAACTCTTGAAAAAAAATCTCTTTGCTCACACACTACACACTGTGTGTATATTTTATGAGGAGTTATATGGTTGTTGACTGACTGTAGCCGGTGATGATCCTACGTGCTCCACATTATCATAATGATGATTCATTTACAGTGCTAATAGGAGAGGAAGGCGAAATAAAAGGTGTTTGACACTCCTCTATAAATACAATGGGAAAAGTCAGCGGAGCCGAGAGATAGGGAGAGAGAGGTGAGCTGTAGAAGCTGAGGAGTATTAGTGGTAGCGGACTTTGTGTATTTATCTATCTCTCGCAGTCATCGGCATCATCAACATTAGCGTTAAAAAAGCGTAATTGACTTTTTTCTTCATTATTATTATTATTTATTGCTATCAGAGACGGTCGGTCAAATGCAAGTAGGCAGCGGAGAGAGAATGACAGAAGGATATTGGCATTTGCTCAGATCAGGCATGAACATCAATGTTTTTTGACATGATGATGAGGAACAGCAGAGTAAGCAAACGCAAACAGTAAAAAATTTCATTTCATTTTGACTGACTTGGCTGATAGCTTTTTATGCTCAGTTCAGTTGAGTTCTTCAGACTCAACAGCAAATATAACACAGAATAGAAATGAATCATCATTGTTCATTACATCACTCACATGCAAAATCATTTATGCCTTAGAGCCACGTAGAGAAATGAGTTTAAAAAATGATACTTTGTTTCACGAGATGAGTTTAACGGTCTCATCAAACAGAATGGAGATATTTCAGATGAGACTAAAATGATAAGCTCCCACTGCGTATTTCTGTTGAGAAGATCTCTACTCTACGCTCAATAAATATCCATATTATTATTCTATAAAAAATTGCATTCGAATTGATATTGCTGTCGCTCACATGCCCTGTTACCAAAATGAAAGGACACACACAACTAAAAGGCAATTATTTCCTGATTGATGCTGATTGAAAATATTCAGGTGGACAGTAAAAGGAAATCAGAGTGCAATTCGCGAGCCTAGAGGAACACACTCCATTTCTTTTTTGGCATGGCCTACGTAACACAGTTCACAGCCCAGGTATAATTGGCATGACCATCATCAACTGGACTAAATGGACGTAATTCATCCTCCTTGAAGATTGGAGTCCATCCTCCATCCGTCGACCTTTCATGATCGTGCAAGCCTAGCTTTAGCTTAAAAGCTTTTTGCAACTTTTGTTGTCCTGTCATATGTATGTATATATTCTCATGAAAAAGCGAGCTTTTTGTTCACAGCCCCTGGGCATATTTTTTTTTCTTCTGTACACATGTGATCTCAACATTCTCTATCTAAGTTGATTGGGGAAAGTCGAAGAAGGACGAAAGAGCTTTGCACTCGTAGTTTTACTACCTCACTGCAGCAGCAGAAAGAACAAAAATATTCGTACATACATTCCTACCTACATTGCAACAACCACTCCACTCATCAAATCACATCACCTGTGAAGAAATAAAAAAAACTTAGTCGTCTTGAACTAAGATCCACATGTTTAATATAAGCATGTATTTTTTTTCCTGGATAAAAGCCAATTTTTTATGGAAGCTTTATGCTATGTACCTCATCTTATACTTACCTATACCTACGTAAAGTCAGACTTAAGAAAATGCGCATGGAATAGTAAGTGTTTTTTTGTAGTAAAAAATGCATACAAAAAAGAGTTGATGATGAATGTGGAGATTTGAGATAGTATGCGTAATCTTCTCATATGAGAGCATTCCTTAAACGCAGCTCAGAGAGAAGAACAAAGCTCATTTTCCTCTCATCATCATGTTTTTACTGTATGCTTTTTAAGACTGGAGGAGTAGTAGTGTGTGAGTGAACTGAAAGTCATTTCGCTTCATTAGTACACTAGCACCACAGCTATTACCATCATTTCACTGAAAACCAGCAGCGAGCCATGTATGCGTAGGTATGTGCTCTGAGATTACATAAGCATGAAGAGAGGAGTTTGTGGGAGTCGATTTCAAAAGCGGCGAAGAATTGTTGCCAGCTTCTAGATTTCTTGTCTAGCTGGAAAGGATTTATTCGTCTGGCTGGATCATGACGATGATCGTCATCATCATCACTAGCATCATGATATAAGCGTATCCACACGTACGCTGAGGCTGAGCACAATCTTAATCGTATCATAGCTATACGTAGTAATTTCCACATGAATGTGATTCTCGTAATTCTTAATAGCCTGTAGTGCTCTGTTCTTCTCTCGTAGGAAAAAATGTGGTCGAAGCCCGCTCAAACCTACTCCTTTGTCTTTTTATGCTTTGTCGCTTTTTAAGCTTTTTGCATGCTTGATGGTTAATTTTTTGTGAGCTTTTTCTGGGAATGTACGGTGATTGTTTTGTACAAGCTGAAACCATTGACAGTGGCTCTTTTGTTTCGTGCCTAAGAAGTTAAGCGTTTCGATTGAAAAAAACACTCCTTTTCTTCAGTTGACTTTGGTCTAGCAAAAAATCCAGACTGGTTAAAGCTATGTACATATTCGCAGTATACCTATTGTGGATATACGCATTATCTCTAGGTATCTCTGGCATTGGTACGCGGTCATTAAGAAAAAACACGCAACTTTACCTCTATTGCAGACTCTTGAGCGAAATAACCAGACAAAAAATTTTTTAATGGGCTCTGGTCATTCAACAGCAGCAGAGCGGACGGATGGATGGAAAAATGAATGCAAATTGGACATGGATTGAATTTAAGTTATTGCTGAATAAAAATTGACGTGGCTTTTGCCAGTAAATGGAAGTTACTGTAGTAGTATTTCGCATGAGCAAAATGATACACCATGATTATATCTGTACACTACACACGTTCATACAGAACATGGATTTTCTTTTATGTTTATTTATTGCGGATGTGCGTTGACTGACTGACAGAGTTTTTTACACGCTTCATTTTTTTTTCTTTCGAGGAGGGAAGATATGGATTTATGGAATCAGAAAAGAAAAATCAAGAAGGATTTCGATGATTGCTCGTTCACAGCGTCGGTACACACCGGCTTAGATAAATGCTGCGTTTGTTTATTATCCTTTTACTTCACCTACTTGAGATAATGCGTATGCATACTCCGTCTGCTACAGCTTTCAGCCAAATATATGTTACCGAGACAGGTTATTTTCATTAAGTAGGTCAGGCATTTTTAGATCACTCTATGGGAGGAACACAGAGTCGGCACGGTTTTTCATCACCTTCTCTCGTAATACCGGAGTATGGCCAGGTCAAGAAAGCAAAAACAAAGGAGAAACTAAAGCCACGCCAAAAAAAGACGCGAATAATAAAGACACGAGATCAAACACGTAAATATTTTCATGTCGGGGCTGCGCGAAAACCAGACTCATTAAACTTATAGCTCTTTGTCAATTAAAGAAGCTTTAAACAGAGCATCAGCGTAAACTTCTTATCATTGGCAAATTGCATAAAACCACAAAAGTAGAAGCGGACACCGGCTGGCTTTCAATTAGTTGAAATTGTTATGCTATCTAAATCCATATAGGTAGGTATCTATATATGGTATACCTGCTACGCAATATCCCAATCCGCTATTTGCGTTCCATTCCAGCCAAACTACGCAATATAGACAAAGAAGGCGTGTGTCTAAGTGTTAGCGACAGAGCAAGATAGCGAGCAGATGATTACTGGATATTATGCATCATATCATTAAGCTAACGCCACGCTCACAGGCAAGCCCTGTTGAAATGGATATTGGATACCTAACTACTAAATCTAAATACAGATAGGCATTCATGATATATCAAGGACCTCTTTTATTTCTAGTTACATGTAATAAATGTGTTTCCGGTCTATTGAAGCTATGTAAATAATTTACGTAATAGCCTGCACGAATGTACCTATTGGCCCAGGACAAGAATAGACCCGGGGAAGAAAGGGCCTTCAAAAAGGTTACTTGCCTTCTTGAGAAAAACCTTGAGACGGGAGCGCAATAAAAGTAAATGTGATGAGACTATATGATGATTCCTCTCTAGGGAGGCGAGCGAGAGAGAAGTTGGTGCTTGGTGTGCTCAGCGTTCCACCGCATCAAACATGTAAAAAAATTCCCTTTCGCACGGTGACCATATGCTTCCTTATAAAAAAGTCCAGTTGGACTTGGATCACACGATCATAGCACAATAAAGAAGCGCAGCCCTTCCACTTATTCATCTGGTTCTATTTCTTGCCTAGAGGAGAAAAAACTGGCAAACAAATGATAGTGAAGGTGGCAATGATTTTAATGAGTCCTTATGGCCTAGATACTTTGAGCTTGTTGGTAGCAAAAGCCTTGCAAATTGGAGCAAAGTAGAAAAAACCAAACCATGTGTTAGCTTATAACTAACCCATTTTTAAATTGCAATTTTCTTCGTTTTCTGGAACCGTCTGCGTTTTGCTACTTTTAGATGTTCTTGTTCAGAAAGAATAGAGAGCTTTACTGGTAGCATGCGATCCAGCAAAATGTCAAATGTAAATGACCAACTTTGTCATGTGAGAGATACACAGGGACGCGAAGAAACATACTGCAGCATTATGCCACGCTATTGCCCCATATCCGGTTTATTTTATACTGATGAGGGGCGTACCATTCCATTCCAAAAGCGAGGACAGCGTCCAACCAAACCCTGGAGTGATGATGACTCAAGCGACACTACACAGACAAATCCCCCTTTTATCTTTTATAACCAAGAGCCAAGCTTCCCTTTATATTTTTACAACCTTTCTCTATTGTCACAGCTAATCCCACCATTTTTTTCCGATTCAGTGCTACCACATCATCAATCTCTTCATTGAATAAATCCTGTTAAATAGTGTTCATAGGTCACACACACAGTTGGTGATTGTGATTGTGACTGACGGACAATCCGCAGAAAGCAAAAAGGAGAAAATGCAGTCACCGGAAATTCCATTGACTGGATCGGTAGCCAAATGGCAGGTCGCATGGAACAGCATAGTGGCTTGCACTGCATGCACGAATATAATACGAAGCCCACTCTTCCAAAAAGCTAGAACATGTCTAACCTAAATTATCTAAGAAATTCTCGAAAATTCACTCTCCCTCCGAAATTTCGGCATTTGGTTGGGTGACGGCTACTGCGAAGATATTATGCTCTCAATATTATCCGTATAAAGTATATTTATAGGGGGCCCTATAGCATCGCTAACCACATATTATTACGGTGCACTGTGCGCTATACGAGTCTCCGTGAGTCGCTCGTCGTTTTGTTGCAGGAAATTCGGCAACGAAAGCGTACGAAACCGTTGTCGAGTTCCAGTAGAGGTGACCCTAAAGAATGCTCTTCGACGAGTATGTATGAAGTTGTAAATAGGATACAAAAACAGAATTCTACTGCTACTACGGCATACTACTACTGGAGTAAGTATACCTAGTTATTAGGCATATCAAATGCGTCGTCCTTTATTCCATCCATATTCTGCCTCACAAACTCACAACTTTTTCAGCATAAAAGAGGCTCCGTAGCCCTAGCCTAGCCTTCTTCCTGGTTTAATTTATTAATGTGTATTACATAAATAAAAGTTGGGAAATGCAATGTTGGTGTTACGGTAAAAAGAATTTCATGAATGCGGCTCAAAGGAAAGTGGTTTTATTTATTTGCTTTTTTGTTCTTTTGACCATCGGTGAACCCGAACAACGTGAAAATCAGAAGGGTGACATTACGTGACATTCCCTTCCTCTGTGCTTCCCCGATTCCCAATACTCTAATCATTTCACAATATCATCGCATCACAACGTATATGAATCATGACTAATCAACTGTGTATTTTTTGGCTGGCTCTCGGGTATTTTTTTATCACGAAAAATAGGGGAATTGTTCTATGCATTTCTGTTCAGATGTTGCATGTAAAATACGTGTCAGAGTCAATGTACGCTGCATAATCAAATTTCAGATGAAGAAAATTGTTTTTTCTATGCAACCCACACACAATTTTCGTATGAAATTTCCTAGAAAATTGAGTAAATTAAGGAGAGAAGGAAGAAGGGAATGTGTGAAAATTCAATTTCCCCCAACAAAACCCTCTAAAACGGATAGACAGCTTAATCTGAATTTGAGGTGAGGTGAACCGAGAACTTTCCAATAATGCTAGTTTCCCTTCCTTTCCTAGCCACTTTTACCATGCTATTATTGGATCATTATTATTTTCCGTTAGCTGAAATGAAGTTTAAGTCAGTAAAGCCGTGTACCTGTCATTTCAGTTAAGCAATGCTGTTGCATGATTTACTTTCCTAGACTGGCAATAGCTGCAAACTCTGCAATTCCCAGTGCAGAAGTTGGCAACATCCATGATAGCTTGTCTGTCTTTGGCGAATTTGTTGTTGGAAGGGGCCAAAGTAAACGCTGTGCAGGGGCTAAGTGTAGTGCAGAACAGTTCTATGAAATGTAAGTGGCATGCTCTGGCATCTCGCTCTTCTTGAATTTTAAAACAGCTCTTGCAGCTACTGCTACTGCTCCTGTTCTTTTGT
>JAHZND010004447.1:0-26106 GCA_027744115.1 Acrocyrtus sp. NNG-2020 | reverse complement strand
GCACGGATCCACCAGTAAAATCGCCGCCATTAAGACGGGCAGTCCAAAACTTGATATTACTGCAACTCCCATTAATAGTTTTTCGATTGTGTCCGGTTTCAGTTTTATTACTGCATAAAAGAATAAATCTATTTTTGAAATTGTCACAATTACAAAAAGGATTTTTTTTCCTTTTATGATGACCTTCACGATTAACTTCTTCAAAGGAGATAAATGAAGATATCATGTTGAATGTTTCCGCCTCATTGAAAAATACCACCGTTCTAATGAAATGTGTGCCCACGAAAACATCCAGAAAAACAGTTCCCAGCATTTTCGATCCAGTACTGTTGTTCGATATTGTCAAGATGAAATTTATTGTCATTGCTATCAGATAAATCCACTGGATGAGGAGAGTGCACCTGTAAATGAGTCCATTTGCCCGACGCATTACTGGAATTTTGCTGTCATCCGGCCACTCATAAGGAAGTAGATGGTAAAAGTTGCAAATCCGCATTTGCATTTTCAAAAATGGCACCAGTCCTTGGAACATTTTTAAATTTGGATTTTTATTTTCGGTTTTTAGCTAATAAATTCACTTTTTCTCTATAAAAGCTGAAGCGCTAGTATTTTATGTTTTTTAGCAACTACCTAATTTTTAGCGCTCCCCCCACATTTTTGGGAGAATAAACCACTCTCGTAAAAAATCGATAAATTTCACCAACGCTGGAAATTATCAATAGGGAAAATCGGAGCCGTATTTTTAGTGGGTTTCTCGGAGGAGTTTTGAGAAATTGATTATATATTTTTACTGGGCGGCGATCCTACAAAATGATTAAGAAAATTATCATACGTAGAATAATCATATGGCCCACTGTGGCCGATGAAAGCATGGTATGGCCGTGAATGCCAATTTAAATTATATTACCGGTCATTATGACAAATTAATTATTGAAATGAAACAGCGATCGCTTCCAAGGGCTCACAGCTTTCCATATTACCCGGAAAAAACGAAAACCCCGTTCTAATCATAATAAACCAAAAATGCTGACCTCATACTCCATCCGCCGGTTTTACATGGAAGCGAGATAGCAATAAATTTAGCGACTGACTAATCTTTTCGAATGTATTTACAGTTTGATGAGAAATACGCAAAATGAGCCTGGCAGAGAATACAAAATAATTTTCGACTCACCTCGCCATACAAAAACCTTATCTTATCTGGGAACAGCTCATCGAGCTTCACGGAGCTATCGCAACTTTTACAGTTGATAGCAAGCTATGAAGGAGCAGGTGCAGAAAAATATAAAAATACTTGACGGGGGTTTAGTAGGACAAAAATTGCCAAAGTGCTTAAAAGGTTAATATATTTTTGAGCGACTAAAATAGACGGAAACTAAAGTAGTTCAAATTAGGAGGAAAGTGACATTCAAGCACTTTTTTAATCTAGTTAAGCTGATGCCGATTGTGCGATGCAACCTAACTAAACTGATTTCAGTACTGGATAATGGAGTATGTTAATGGTTACGATAAGCAGAGGAGGGAAGAGGAAGTCCAAACAAGACTCGCCGGGCTTTTGAATGAGATCCGAAATAAAGAAATTTACAAAAAATTTGGTAAAAATTGAATGAGAAAATGTTTTCATTAATAATCGACAATTTTAGAATTTGTGGTTTTAGGAGCTGTTCTTTAAAGATAAGGTGGACTCTTATTCCAAATTATTTACTTGCAGAAAGCCCCGTTGATATATTTACACTCCAGCTCAAGTCCATCTGCGGAGACGTGAACGAGCTAGAAACTAAAATTGGGAATTATCCAGGACCTCACTTTACAAAAGTGTTCCGAACGCTACAGGGGGACTGTGCTAAGCTGCAGCTGGAACTAGATGGCCTTGACATTGCCGACAGAGATGACATTAGGAAGGACAGGAGAAACGAAATCATCCGGATTGACACTCTGGCAAAGGAGCTCTCCAAGAAGGCGCATCCTGGCGGAAAAAGTTGTCCCGAATGTGAAGTTTACAAGTGAAGCGGAAAGTGCGTCAAATTTCACTTTTAAGAAACTATTTAAAATTTGTTTATTGTAATTTCTTCCACATTTTACTATTTAAATTTACTAATAAATTTACTAATAAATCTAAGTTAAATAAATAATTATCCCGAATTTTGACATGAAGTAAATTTTCTTATCATAATTTTTTTGTCTCCTAACTTTAGTCCAAATTCCACCGCAAAACTAATTCCGCATATTGCTAGTGCACATCCCCATAAAAATAAAATTTGCTTCACACTCCCAAGCAAGCTAAGCGGTGCAACTTCCTTCCCAAAGTCGTCTTCTATCCGAGTGGGGCTCAGCACCCTGGTCCTGTCCTGAACCCGAGTCCCCAAAATAATTCCGTAGTATTCCCTCAGCCAGTATAAGAATATTCCGCTGTTGTAGGAGGCCACTTGCGCCGCATTATAAACCGCTCTGTTATTTGGAGGATGGAATGATTGGTAAAGCTGGTTCTCCGTTTCCAGCAATCTTTTTCCAATGTAGCATCGTCTTGGCGCTGATACTGCGCCTCTTTGAAGATATCGGTTGGCTAAATTTACACTTCTAACTATGTACATCCAGTCACCCACGTGGACTGTCTTTTCCCCAGTCGCCAGCATACTAATAAAGTCAGCCGGGTCTGGAATCATAGTCCTATTGATGAAGGACCTAATCGCTGAGTCGGGGTCACCATTCTTATTGGCTCTATTACTGGAGTCGGCTATCCAGCGGGATATTTTATCATTTTGTAAATTGAATAGGGCATTGGAGTTTTCCACGATTGGGGAATAATTCTTAAAAATTAGCTGGGATATTTCGGTCATTACATCTTCCTTTGGGGGAGCAATGAAATCGCCCGTATTAAGGGCGAGATAGTAGTTGGATAGGATAAGACTGCAAATGGCGAAATAGACGAATAGCCAATTTCTGGAAATATTGACAGGGTTCGGATTCGAAATGAGAGTGGAGAGGAGAGTAAGGAATATGAATGGGATGCTACAATAAGCTGCCCAATTTTTTGAAGATTTAGATTTTAAATGTAGTAAAATGGAGAGGACTGCGACAAGGGCGATCAAAATGCCAGCGGAGGTTTTGTAAATGGATCGGGAGAGCCTGTCAATATGCCACAGCTTTCCCTTGTAAATTCGGTGGACATCGCAGTACCCGAAGTTTCTGGGGATCATGCGATACTTGAGGAAGAACGCGTTTCTCTTATCGGTCTGAGAAAATAGTGGCCAATAGTTTGCGCTTAGAACAAGTTTGGGATTGGAGTCTTTCGGAATTCCGTTCTTCTCTGCGAAGTGTTCGGTGACGAGTGTGGCGTTAACAGAGTCGGAGATAACTTTTAGAGTTAGGAATAAGCATGAATTGCTAAGCTCTCGAGGAACGTTCCAGAACTGCCTTCGCTGGGAATATCTGGAAAAAGTTGTCCGTAAAAATTGCTGGTCTTTCATAAACGGATGGTTGAGAATTAGGAAGGGGGAGTGGCTAGCGCTTAAATTTACGTCGAACTGGCAATTATTTAAAACGCCAGCATCTTCTTTGCCTCTGCAAATAGCTTCGCACTTGAATAGCCACTTGACCCGGACAATTAGAACACGGCTCCGATTAACTTCCGTTTCATTTTGGAATGGAATTGGCAGAGATAACCAGTCTGTTTGAGACTGGGGCGAGCTGATACTGAAAGAATAGTAAGGCTTCAATTTCCACTTTATTATAGTGGACCTTCTACTTCCGAAATCGGTGAGTATGTGAACGGGCTCTGAGCTTAGCCCATTTCCTTTTGCTGAATTTTCCTCAGAAATCTCAAGAAGGGATGCCAAGGCAAGCCATATAAGAATTATTTTCGTGGAGGACTTCATCGAATTAAATTTTGGGAGTAGGCATCGTACTAACTCTTTCGATATCTGTCCAGAATCAACTATTTTTTTTCTTTTCTTTCCCTTTTCTTATCAACTGACATGTCCATTTCACAAAAATCTTTTTTACTAAAACGTGCATTAAATTTGGCAGGATTATCTTTGTCGCGATCAATGTCATTACAACAAAATCCAAATGAAGCACTTGGCTCGCTCAATGTATGAATAAATGGACAGGTACTAAAAGTAAGTAGTTAACTATCAGTCTTAAAAATATTATGCAACCCACTGCAGTATATTTGTCTACTTACTACTAGTTTATTTGTTTCTATAAATTTGCTCTACATTTAGCGAGTGTCGTGCATGCATCAGCAATATGATGGGCATACTTCCTTTACTTGTCCATTTTCGTACTCTAGTAGTGTATGTAACCACTGAACAATTTGGCAACTTTTTGTCTTTCAAAGACTAATTAATTTTATTTCACGTCATCATTAGATTTACTATGTACTTAAAGCAAAAGCTGACGAAGACAAATGACAATTTTTTTTACTTTAAAAGCAACATAGGAATAACCAGATAAGACTCAAGTAGGATATAAGCTACTACTTTTCAAAGTCGCAACGAATGGGGCCAATGGGAAGACAGCCGCTGAATTATTAAGAGTCCTGCTTTTTAACTTTTGCCCTGGGTAATAATAGCAGTTTGCCTTTCTAGATCTGAAAATTAAATGAAAGTTGAAATCAGTAGGAGATAATCACTGCCGTATTCTTGTTCCGGCTCGTTCATTGTGATCTTTTCCATACAAATGCGAAATAAAAAGACGCAATTTTGGCGTGCTAAGCGTACTGATCACTTTCCAGATAACTATCTATTCTCGGTTGACTTTTCGCCTTTAGACCTTCCGCTTTGGCTTTAGGTTCATATATTTTATCAGCCCATTTATAGGTATTTTGAAACGTAATTTATTGTAAAATGATATGGAAAAGTTTGATCTTATGGCCAGCGTTCACGTGCGTTGAAACGTGCAAACTGCTTTTGAAAATATAAATATAAACATTTATTACCATGACAGGTTACTTGGTCACAGCTACTTCTATTGCCATGTCGTAGCACGTGACAATCTACATAATATTACTACATAGTACTACACATACACAGTAAAGCTTGTTCATTGAATAATGGTTTTACTGAATCCAGTTTGCCAAATTTTTATTGTTTTACTAGGATGGGAAAATGCAAACTTAATTAATAGACTGTCAATACGCCATTAAATAGTAATAAATGCATAAAATCTCTTGTTGCCCCAGAACACGCGGCTGTTTCTTTTATTTGAGCTGTTGTTTATAAAATCGTCGTCCAATCTATTTACTGACAGGTTACGTGATCAGCATTAGATTGACAGTGTTGGTGAGGCAAAAGTCGATGAAGACAACTGGTGTCAACTTGTCTATAAAATTCGTTGAGCCGAATCTCACTTTCACCTTTCCCAGCGATCTAGCCACCTTCTTAAAGTATGATCTTCTTCCGTATATCCCGCTCCTTAGTGCGCACTCTAGAAGAAGATTCGACTGGGTTAGCACCGTTCCTGCAATTTTCACTATGTAAATGACGCTGAGCCCATCCAAAGCCAGAAGTGGAAAGAAGGCCAGTCCAGGAAGTGGAATTTGTTGGTGAAGCTTAATACATGCATAGAGTGAAATGATCACACAGCTTAGTGAGGAGATAATTATAGATGGTAAAAAGACTGCTTGGAGCACACTATCATATTTCTTGTTGAGAAGGTGAATTTGTCGATAAAGAAAGAAGACATGGGCTTCTGATTCGCTGATAGTTCCGCTGTTGTTAATTGGTGAAGAATTCACCGGTAGATTTTGACTGGAATTGGGAATTATCTCTTCATTTTTCGGTGGGGTACTCTGAGACCGAGGATCCTTATCTTTCACTTCGGAATGCTTCATTAGCAACCTTTTATAAATGTTTTTGAAAAAAATTATACATAGATTGCTGGGTTTTATATTTGAGCTAATTGCGTCAGCGTAAATTACCTTCTGTTAATTTGGAGGTAGTAGTCCATACACCTCAGACCCAGGAACATGTACTGGAATACAAAATAGCAAGCAGGAGCTATGCTGTTCTGCCACATAAGGAAGTCAAAGATAAGAAGGCATCCCCTCACCATAGGACCCGGTGTTCTGCACCCAGTACCCGTGTTCAATAGCATGTATCCTAAATGGGGAGGTTTGCACGGATCCACCAGTAAAATCGCCATCATCAAACCAGGCAGTCCAAAACTGGTGACACTTCCCAATGTCATCAAAACTTTTCCCAGCTTGTCCAGTTCCGGTTTTATTGCTATAACAAAAAGTATTGCTACACAAATAGTACTTTTGCAAAGTAATTTATTAAAGTTCACTTCAAATAACCTTCAGGGTGCACTTTCTCAAAGTGTAGAAAGGAGGATATCATATTTAAGGCCTCGTCCTCTTTAAAAAGAACCACCGTCCTTAGAAAAAGTGCGACTATGAAGCAGTCTAAAAATACAATTCCGAGCATTTTTGATGCAATGTTGTTATTCTCTAGAGTCAGGGCAAAGTTCACGATCATGACTAGCACGTAAATCCACTCAGAAAAGAGAGAGAATCTACACACGAATCGTTTAAGAGAGGATCTATGAACTACCGGAAACTCACTGTTGTCTGGCCATTCATATGGTATTAGGTAGTAGATGTTACAAATGCGCATTTGCAATTTAAAAAGTGGAAGTAATTGATGAAACATTCTTAGATTTCCTAAAAATCACTCACAAAAGACAGGAGCAAAGAGAAAGAACTTTCTCCTTGAGCGAAAGCTGAAGCGATACAGATAGTAGATACCTAATTAATTTTTTGTCGGGAGTTGTCACTAAATTATTTATGCCCGTTGTATTGCTGTCATGTTTGCTCTACCAATTTAGGATAATTGAAATACAAATTTACATTCTGCAAGTGAAATGAGAACGAGAATACGGACCAGACACTTTTATATTTTTACAATTTTGACATAGCTCCCATTTGTTATTTGAAATAATTTAATTTATTGTGCTATACCCCAACAAGGACTTCAAAATCTGACGCCACAAATAATTCAAAACCGTTAAATTATGCAATCAGCATTAGGTTAACTGTGTTGGTGAGGCAAAAGTCGATGAAAATGAAAGGAGTAAGGTTGTCTATGTAGTTTGTCGAGCCAAACCGAACCTTCACCTTTCCCAGCGACTTTACCACCTTCTTGAAGTATGACCGTCTGCTGTACTCCCTGTTAATTTGTGTCGACTTCAGAAATCGACTGGATTGCACAAATACAACCGCTGCTACCTTAATAATGAAGATAATGCTGAGTCCATCCAAAGCCAGAAGTGGAAAGAATGCCAATCCAGGAATCAATGGGATTTGCCTGTGTAGTTTAATGCAGGCGTAGAGTGAAATGATGACGCAGGAGTTTGCCGCTGTTATAATAGAAGGAAGGAAAACTGCTTGAAGGGCACTATCAATTTTTTTATTTAGAAGTTGTGTCTGTCGATATAGCATAAATGCAACAGCTTCATTATGTGCGACTCCCTTGAGATTGGTTCCCGCTGATGTCAACATTGGCAGCAAGACATTCGAATCGTTTATCTCTGTTAGGATACGCGTTTGATGAGCTCCTGCTGTCATGTCGGTACTGATGGACAAAAGCGATGGCGATGCCTCAGCAAGGAATTTTGGGGCAACCCGACACTTTTCATTCGGTTTAGTCCTGTGTAGCAACCTGAAAAGCATTTTTTCAACAAAAGTCGCCTACTTATGGTCGCAAATTATTGTAAAAATTTTAATTGTACCTTAAAGCAACTTGAATGTAATGGTCCATGCTTCGCAGTCCCAGGAACATGAACTGGAAGTCATAGAAGCACGCAGGTGCTATACTGTTCTGCCACATGAAAAAGTCAAAGACGAGAAGAGACCCTCTCACCAATAGTCCCGGCTTCCTGCACTCCGTTTCTGTTTTCAATAACATATATCCCAAATGAGGGGGCTTACACGGATCTGCCACCCAAATGGTCGTCATCAAACTAGGTAGCCCAAAGCTGGTGACAGCTCCCAACATCATTATCGCTTTTTCCCTTTCACGTCTACATTCCCTTTTATAACTGCAATGCACAAACGCACTTTGCTCCCAAAAAATTCGTTAAGAAATTTTATGGTACTGTAGGTAAAAATTAAGGGCCAATAATTTATAATTTCGGTAACCTTCAGGATTCACTTGCTCAAAGCGACGGAAGGATGTTATCATGTTTAGGGTCTCGTCCTCCTTAAAGAACACTACCGTTTTTAAGGAAAGTGTGACTGCAAAACAGTCTAAAAACACAATTCCAAGCATTTTTGATGCAGTGTTGTTGTTTTCTATGGTGAAGGCAAAGTTAAAAATCATGGCTAGCACGTAAATCCACTGGGAGAGGAGAGTGCACCTATAAATGATCCTTTTGATTTTTGACTTGAGCAATATCGGAAACTTACTGTTATCCGGCCACTCATATGGTGTAAGACAGTAAATGTTGCAAATGCGCAACTGCATTTTGAAAAATGGAATTAGCTTGTGAAACATCTTTAAGGGAAATAAGTCAACCCAAAAGTTTCTAAAGAGACACGAACTGAAGTTTTCACTTTTTAACTGCAGCCGGGTCACTGACAGGACTTACATGAAACTGCTAGACAGTAAATCGGAAATTAATACTTATTATTTAAATCTTTTGGTAAGTTACACGGCAATGTTGGTAGACAAATTTAGAAATTCAGAGTAAAAACTGTTTTGGTAGCTTTAACTTACCTAAGTGAGAAGTAATAAATTGAAATACTTGAACAAACCGGATAAAAACATTTTCCGGTTCTATAAAAACCGCGTTTAAAGTACGAGCAAACACGGCTGCCTAAATATGGTCACATTTTTTGATATGTTGAATTGCTAGATTTATTGAAATGAAAATTTGGTAATTCGCTATATAGGTAATTAAACACCGGGAATAATTAGTCTCATCGCTTCAAGTTTTAAATTAATGATAATGCTTAGCGCTCATCAGAATTTGGTGCAAGCTTATTTTATTGCTACACAAATGCTATAATTCTTATGTCAGGTCTGCGTTTTATGTTTTGATAAAACTTCATCAAATTTGGAAAACTGGCAATGCATGTCCCCAGTCATATTAAATGAGTACATGGACCAGACTCACTCGTATATTGTTACTCCTTTCGTCTCATTTTCCTTCAGTTTTATGTTAGACAGGAGAAAACTGCTTGAAGCAGTGACGTTTATGCAGAAACAAAATAAAAGTGAAGTAAAATTGCTAACATTAAAATTTAATTAATCTATAATGTGTAATAGCTATTTAAAATATTCCTCAAGAAAATCTTTTATTTATTTATTTAAATAATTTAATTTATTATGCTCTAACGCGAACTTGTTCAGAATTTGCATGATACCACAAAAAATTCATTAAAATTAAATTACGCGATCAGCATTAGGTTAACTGTATTGATAAGACAAAAGTCGATGATAACGAAAGGAGTAAGCTTGTCTATGTAGTTTGTCGAGCCAAACCGAACTTTCACTTTTCCTAGCGACCTGACGACCTTCTTGAAGTATGACCTTCTACCGTAGTCTCTATTACTCTGTGCGGCCTCTAGAAATCGATTGGACTGCACTAATACGGCTGCAGCTACCTTAATGATGAAGACGATGCTGAGTCCATCCAAAGCCAGAAGTGGAAAGAATGCCAACCCCGGAAACGGAATTTGTCTATGTAGTTTAATGCAAGCGTAGAGTGAAATGATGACGCAGGAGATTGCTGCTGTTATGATGGAAGGAAGGAATACTGCTTGAAAGATGTTATCAAATTTTTTGTTGAGGAGCTGAGTCTGTCGATATAGCAAAAATGCAGAAGCTTCATTACGTCGGACTCCTCTGAGGTTGGCTCCCGCTGATGTCAACATTGGTCCGAGGGTATTAGAATCTTCCATCTTTTTTAGGGCACGCGCTTGCTGAGCTCCAACTGTTCTGCTTTTGCTGACGGCTACAAGTGAACCAGATCCCTCAGCAAAGGGTTTCGGGGTAATCGACAAAGGAAGGATGATATCATTGTTAAGGTCTCATCCTCCTTAAAGAACACTACCGTTCTTTGGACAAGTGTAAATATGAAGCAGGCTAAAAATACAATCCCGAGCATTTTTGATGCAGTGTTGTTGTTCTTTAAGGTCAGCGCGAAGTTAAGTATCATAGCTAGCACGTAAATCCACTGGGAGAGGAGAGTGCACCTATAAATGATCCTTTTGATTTTTGACTTGAGCACTATCGGGAACTTACAGTTATCCGGCCACTCATACGGCGTCAGACAGTAAATGTTGCAAATGCGCAACTGCATTTTGAAAAATGGAATTAACTTTTGAAACATTTTTAAGGATTAATTAATTTTATCCAAATGTTTTTTGTAAAAAAAAACCTCGGAATAGAGTTATTAACTTTATCTTGCTGTAGCAGCGTCGCGTCCACTGACAGGATTTACATGGAAAAGCCGAATCGCAAACTGCAATATTATTACTTATTAATTTAAATGTCTAGGTAAGTTACATGGCGGTGTTTCTAGCCAAATTTGAAAATTTAGATTAAAAACTGTTTCTGTAGTGTCCTAGGCTAAATGAGCACTAATAAATTATTATACTTGAACAAACCGGATAAAAGCATACAGTATTTCTATATAAAGCTGCGTTTGAAAAATGGATGCATGGATGATGTCGTCGCAGAAATTTTGTGATTAATCAGTTTGCCGTATCCATTGCTATAATAAATACCTAGTTCATGTTAATTCTTAGCTCTGATTGGGACTTATACGAATGTTACAATTTTCATGCAGATTCGCTTTTTATGTTCTGCCCATATTTGATTAAGTTTAGATAACTTGCAATCCAATATGTACGGTCACGGTCATGTTCACATGAACTATGAATGAAGAATGTTCACAAGTAAGAACACGTAGAAGCTATTTATTCATCTAGAAAATTTTCAGAACAACTTGCAGTTTTTTTTACATTTGTATAACCTTAGAAGGTTGCCAATTAGGTACTATAGAATTGGAATTATGATATAGGTAGAGGTTATGTTTGCCAATAGCAAAACTAAGTAATTAGCATTAGATTGACTGTGTTAGTGAAGCAAAAATCGATGAAGACAAATGGCGTCAACTGGTCGATAAAGTTAGTTGAGCCAAACCGCACCTTAACTTTTCCGAGAGATCTGGCAACTTTCTTGAAAAGAGATCTTCTTCCGTACTTTCTGCTGCTTTGACCCGACTCCAAAAAGTGATTGGACTGAATGAGCACTGCTGCAGCGACCTTAATGATGAAAATGACACTGAGCCCGTCCGATGCGAGAAGTGGAAAGAAGGCCAGTCCCGGAAATGGAATTTGCTTGTGAAGCTTTAAGCACGCGTAAAGTGAAATGATCACGCAGGAGAGACCGGCTGTTATAATAGATGGGAGGAAAATTGCTTGGAGAACGCTGTCATATTTCTTGTTGAGGAGGTGGATCTGGCGATAAAGGTAAAATGCGTGGGCCTGATGAGCCTCGAGTGTCCTGCTATTGTTTACCCCAATAATTTTTACTGGAATGGAGTCGTCAGAGAGTGATGCAATTGAAGGGTTGGGAGGGGTACGGTGAGACTCGGAAACCTTTCCTCGCACAGAACTTCGCTTATTTAGCAATCTGAAGTGGCAAAATTGTTTTCAGAAATAGTTTGATTTTATTTTCTTAATTTATTTTATTTTTTTACCTGGTGTTGACTTGGATATAATGGTCCATACATCTCAGACCCAAAAACATGTACTGGAATACAAAATAGCAGGCAGGTGCTATACTGTTCTGCCACATGAAAAAGTCAAAGATGAGGAGGGACCCTCTCAGCATAGGGTCTGGTTTCCTGCACTCCGTCGCCGTTTTCAGTAGCATGTACCCCAAATGGGGAGGTTTACATGGATCCACAAGCAAAATCGCTATCATCAAGCCGGGGAGCCCAAAACTTGTGACGTTTCCCAATGTCATTAGAACTTTTCCCATATTGTCCGGTTTCGGTTTTATTGCTAAAATAAAATTAGAACTTGTTTATAAAGTGCATTAAAATATTTTTCTCGTTAGCGTAAGGAACCAAAGAATTTGATAACCTTCAGGATTCACTTGCTCATAGCGAAGGAAGGATGATATCATTGTTAAGGTCTCGTCCTCCTTAAAAAGAACCACTGTCCTAAGAAAAAGTGTGACTGTGAAGCAGTCTAAAAATACAATTCCGAGCATTTTCGACGCAGTGTTGTTGTTCTTTAAGGTGAATGCAAAGTTAATTATCATAGCCAACACGTAAATCCACTGGGAAAGCAGAGTGCACCTGTAAATGATCCGTTTCGTTTTTGATCGGAGCACTATCGGAAACTTGCAGTTATCCGGCCACTCATACGGCGTAAGACAGTAAATGTTGCAAATGCGCATTTGCATTTTGAAAAATGGAATTAGCTTGTGAAACATTCCTAGAACGTTGGAAATTTTCTGAAGTAACCAAAATTCTAAAAAAAATTGACAGAAGTTTGACGAAAAAGTTGGAAGTACAACTATCATTTAGTTGGTTGACGGTAAGTGGGGTACGTCAGAGGCTTCAGGCTTGCCTTAAAACTATCTTTTAATCAGGGAAAATAAAGTGCGATAAGAGTGCTCGCATAAGACAGTAAACGGATTCCGAATTATTTAGTTTGTGTTGACAGTTCAGTTTCTTTTGTTCTCGAAAGGTTGCCAAGGAGTTGCTATAGTGGTTTATATGGAATTTAATATCGCTACTAGTAAATCAGCCTCGCCCTCTTTTCTGCTTACTTATTTTTTGTTTTTTTTTGGAGATAAGATTTTTCCGAGTTGGCATGCTGAAAGAGCCGTGCGGGAGAAAAGATAGTGCTCGCGTTAGCTTAATTGATGTATAACTGGCTGTACGTTGATATAGTAAAATGATAGAAAGCACTTGGACTATCATGTCAAAAGATATTATTGCAAATGTTGCTTTAGATTTAGACTATATTTTTAGTATTATCGTTTTCTCTTTCTAGGTTTTCCTTCTGACTTATTCGGTGATATTCTGGATTTCCTGCAACTCAAATTCTCTCTAAAATTGGATTATTTTATCAAATGCGGAATATACTTGTAAAATGGTACATGAGAAATTCCTGTTTGGCCAGATCTGGCTGTCGTTCTGGTCAGGGTCAGTTACCTTTTTGTAATAATAAAGTACATATTGAAAAAATAGTTCAAGCCGCTTCAACTATGAAATCATACTCGTAAATGATCCAATTTAAAAAGTAGCTAGCTTTAGGATAAATTCGTGCTCGGTCTTTGTTTCTGTGATAACATTTGAGAGGTGGTTGAAGCAATGAAATTTCTTTTTGTTTGGAATGCATATATCGTCATTGAAAATAAAAAAGGGCCTAGTACTCTCTCCATGCGCATGCTAAAATTAAAGGGCCTGTAATTACTATCTTTTGCATGTCAAAATTAAAGGGCATATCCTCCATTCAACAATATGCTGGGAAATAGGGATATTGTAGAACGAAAATACACAGGAGTACGGAGTACCTAGGTATACCTGTGTGGCTAAACTCTGCATTTTTTCTTGCTTGTCTTGTACTGTATTGCCCTTGACACTTGTACAAGGTACCGAAAGAGGTAGAATCCAATGCACTATTTTATTAAACGGGTAAGCCCGTCCTCACTAAACTCAAGGATAGGCCCTTGTGATATGCCAGACAGGCCCTTAACGATGTACCATTTTACAGTATTGTATGCATTTTTATGTATTTGGGTATGTACTTTAGTAGCGTGCCGTTGTGTTGTTTCTGTATGAGGGGGTGAATGATCGAGTAGAGTAAAATGGTTTTTGGTTTTTGACTTCAAGCTGTATGGAAGCAAAAGAGAAAAATAATAAGTTTTTAATTTAAATAATTTGAAATTTTAATATAATAGACATTAAAAAATTGACTAGGCTGTGTGACAAAGGGAAGAAGATAAGTAGTTATTAGTTAGTTTGTTTTTGTTTACTTAAAGATTAATTATTTCTGACCTACATTGATCTTTATCCCCCAATTTGAGCTGTCAGCCTTGGCAAATCATGCACTGCTGTAGAAGGAGAAACGCATAAGTCCGTTTTTGTGAGTCTGCAGCAGCCAGACTGTAACTAACCTTGAGGTAGGATTTAGTGGTTAATGTTTATAACAAGTGCATTTATCCCCTTTATAATAGTAAGCCGCATATCATTACTCAGGGCTACTTTCTGTGCCAATAAAAACAATAAAAACTTGTCAAATGCCGACAACAATTTGGCAAGATATCAGGATATTAAAAAGCTGCTGATTATATTGTAATAATTTATGTATTTTTAGTAGTATGGAAATATACTTTATATAAATCGAGGTTTGGCAAAACTGTGAAACATTTTTTTGACTTTGTCACAAAGTCTCAGTGTCGGTTTCCGTCCATTGTAATCAGTAGCCGATGACTACTTTTACTTTTCAACGGGATGTCAGGAATTACGAAACGAATAGTTATAGCAGTTTTAGGAGTTTTAGTTGTACTATACCTTAAACCAACCACTTTCGGGGAAAATATTGTAACATTTCGGTTGGCAGAAAATACTTCAGTTAAAGTACAAGATAATTTTACGGGGCCTGTAAATTTCTTTAATAAAACTGTAAATGGGCCGGGTGTGATTGTGACCGTATCGGGAGGTATAGGAAACCAGCTTTTCGAGTATGCGTGTTCCTACGCTCTCGCAAGACGACGGAATTGTTCACTTTACAATTTCATCCACAGAAACGACAACACGACGGTGTTACCATCATCAAGAAAGTTTTCGCCGTGGGGGAGGGAGTATGCCATGGACAAGTTTGAAATTCCAATTGAAAACTTTATTGATAAGACGACGGTTATTAAGCCGCAGCCAATTGGACATCTAAATGACTCAGAGCTTCTATATGGAAAGTACAAGGAAAGATCCTTTCTAAGGCTAAGTTATGGATCCTACTGCCAGTCGGAAGCATACTGGAAAGAATACAAGAGCGAAATACTTTCCATGTTTCATCTGAGGCAGGAAATCATTCGAGAGTTTCCACAATACGTCATCCAGATAGAAGAAATGATAAAAAATTCTGAAGAAAGTGTAGCCTTGCATGTGCGCCGAGGTGACTTCCAAAAATATCCTGGAGTAACCATGCCCATTTTATACCAGCGCACCGCAATTCAGACTCTCCTTGAGATTTTTGATGAGCGGAAGAAAAATGGATCGATGGATGGAGAAAGAGTTCCAAAGTTTTTTGTATTTTCGGACGACATCGATTACGCCCAGAAAGAATTTAAGGATTTAGCTTCAACGAATGAATTCGTGTTTGTCGCAAAACCAGACAAGAAAGGGACGAGAACGACGAGCATTCAAGATTTTTACTTGATGACGAGATGCAAACATTTCATCATTCCGAACAGCACATTCGCTTGGTGGGCTGCATACCTAAGTATGAACTGGCATGAAGAGAAATCACGCTCCGGAAGGATATTCATTGCGGCTAAATTCAACCCTAAATATTATGACCATAGAAAGGACAAGCACTTCCACAGAATGTTATATGAGCAGATGTACTATCCCAAAAATTGGATAATTATTGATGTGTTCAATGGATCACAAACCGGAAATCACTCAGTTGTCATGGCATGACTCATTTCAATAAAAATGTGTTTTAATAAAAGCTAAATTACCACAAAACATGTTCAATTGCTCTTAGAAATAAAATATATTTTAAGTTGATTTGCAATTGTTTAGTAACCGAAAAGCTGTTGCACAATCTGTCCGCCGCAACGCGCACATTTTCAGCGGATGACTAATTACAGCAGCAAGGCTAATTTTTCTTTGTGTCGTCAACTCAAGCAACTCAAGCAAGTTTTTAATCATAACATTTTGTAGATCCCAGATTGACTAAGGAATTACAGAATGCGCTTTTTATCCTCGCCAACAGCCAGTCATCCTGCATTACTTCCAGGAAAAAATTGTATACCTATATGCATTAGTTTACTCACCAAAATAAATAGGCTTAATGAAATAAATGGACGAGATCATTTCAGATAATACCAAAAGCTGGGCGGGTGTTTATTCAGAAATTAACTGTGCAGGTGGCACTGATTAATATTGTCTACTCAATCCATACCAAGCATTAATGTATGACGTTAAACGTCTCCTTTAATTTAATAAGAATGCGGTATACATGGTGACAACATCCAAATATAAACAGATGCCATTGCAGCGATGGAATGTTAAGACTAGCTGATGCTGAGCAGTCAAAATTACGTTCTTCTTGCTAAAAAATGAAAACAAATC
Source organism: Acrocyrtus sp. NNG-2020 (assembly GCA_027744115.1). Lineage (NCBI taxonomy): Eukaryota > Metazoa > Arthropoda > Collembola > Entomobryomorpha > Entomobryidae > Acrocyrtus > Acrocyrtus sp. NNG-2020. Next base: position 9,780 of record JAHZND010004447.1, on the reverse strand, counting down.
TCATTCCAAAAGGCAACTGAGCCCAATTATATGAGTAAACCTGTTGCCTTTGCTAATTCGCATACGTCAACGCATTCAACTTTATCAATCGACAAGATAAGCACTGTTGTCGTTACTCATTTCTCCAATCTCCAATTGTATGCGGGGGCCATTTATTCTTTATTTTTCATATATTCTGTATCTGAGCATTAATAGTTGCCAGATAAAAAAAATCGGCACAGCTACACCTTTGAGTGAAATCCGTACTGCAAATGTCATAAATTTCCAGTGTCCGTCTCCACCGAACATAATCAATAACAAACGGCTAAAGGAGAAATCCAAACACATTTTTTGCAACATGTTAGGATCTGCAAAACGGATAATTATAGCGCTGTTAGGATTTTCATTTGTACTATACCTTAAAATAACCATTTTCGGGGAAAATGTCAATATCGTAATATTTCGGTTAGCAGAAAATAGCTCAGCTATCAAGGATAATTATACTGAGCCTGTAAACTTCTTTAACAAAACTTTAAATGGGCCGGGTGTAATTGTGAGTGTAACGGGGGGTATTGGAAACCAGTTATTCGAGTACGCGTGCTCATACGCTCTCGCAAGACAACGGAATTGTTCGCTTTACAACTTCATCAGAAGGAAAGACAACACGACGTTGTTACCATCATCGAGAAAGTTTTCGCCTTGGGGGAGGGAGTACGCCATGGACAAGTTTGAAATTCCAATTGAAAATTTTATTGACAAGACGACGGTTCTTCAACCGAAGCCAATTGGGTACCTGAATGACTCGCAGCTTCTCTATGGAAAGTACAAGGAGAGGTCCTTTCTAAGGCTTGGTTATGGATACTACTGCCAATCTGAAGCGTACTGGGAGCAATACAAAAGCGAAATACTTTCGATGTTCCGACTGAGACAGGAAGTCGTTCGAGAATTTCCACCGTATGTCATTCAGCTTAAAGAAATGATACAAAATTCTGAAGAAAGCGTTGCCGTCCACGTCCGCCGAGGTGACTTTAAAGCGTATCCAGGAATGATTATTCCCATTTCATACCAGCGCACCGCGATTCACAGACTTCTTGACATTTTTAACGAGCAGAAGAGAAACGGGTCGATGGATGAAGGAAGAGCCCCAAATTTTTTTGTATTTTCAGACGACATCAACTACGTCAAGAAAGAATTTAAGGATTTAGTTGTAAAGAATGAATTCGTGTTTGTTGCAAAGCCAGACCAAAAAGGAGTGAGAACGACGAGCATTCAAGATTTTTACTTGATGACGAGCTGCAAACATTTTATCATTCCGAACAGCACATTCGCTTGGTGGGCTGCGTACCTGAGTATGCACTGGCAAGATGAGAAAACACTTTCCGAAAGGATATTCATTGGGGCTAAATTTAATCCTAAGTTTTATGACCATAAAAGGGACAAGCAGTTTTACAGAATGTTATATGAGCAGATGTACTATCCCAAAAACTGGATAATTATTGATATGTTTGATAGACCGGAAACAAGAAATCAATCAGCTATTATATGACATAAGTCATTATGCGTTTTAATAAAAGTATCATCGCCAAAATATGTTATATTACTCATTGAAAAAATACATTTCTAACCGATTTGCAATTGTTTGCTAGTATGCTTAATTGCAGCCGTCAGGGCCGCCTCTTTTTGTCAATAAGCACTAAGCTTTTAAGCAGAAATTTTTTGTTGATTGGATATTGATAAGGAGTTACAGGATGATAAGCTTTTTATCCTCATCCAGAACCAGCAGCCAATCACTTATGTCATCCTGCATTACTTTCAGAAAAAAATGCATCGGTACTTATATATAAATTTATTCACCAAAATAGATAAGCTTAATGAAATAAATGCGGAGGATCATTTCACATAATACTATAAGCCGTGGGCGGGTGTTTGTACAGAACTAATTATTAATTGCGGTGCTTTTAGCAATAATTAGTAATTAATACTATTTATTTTGCTGGACCCATATCTGGCATTAATGTACAGTATAACGTTAAACGTCTCCACATATTTACTAAGGAAAAGGTAGATGACGACGACGTCCAAGTATAAGCAGAGAGCATTGCAGACAGGCAGTCCTGGAGTCCTTTGACATTTCATCAGTATTGCAGTATCGTGGATAAGGCAGATGGAGAAGACAAACGCACCCATGGAAGGATACACAGCGTTGAGAATTGGAACTGTTTCGCCAGCAAAAAGCGTCCCAATTCCAAAAATATATAGACAAAGCACCGGAACTAAAGTGGCGTCAGTGGGTAGTTCAAGGTTCCATCTTGTCAGAAAAGAAAAGATAGTGTCGGCGGTGAAGACAGCAAAGGTTACTGCAATGGCAAAAAGGACATCCGCATTTTCGAATTGGACGGAAACTAATCGAAGAGTGAAGCCTTCCGCGACAGTGAATAACAGGAGGGCAATAATTTGCAAAATGAGACAAAATTTTCTCTGATCATTTGCAAAACAGCTTAGTAAAGTGACTGCAACTCCGGATATTCCTAATAGGGCTAGAGACACCCAAACTTGAGGGACAGAAGGAAATTTATCACCCAGATGACACTCAATTTGTGCGAGCGCGGCGACGGATAAGAATGTTACGATGAATTGAGCAGCTAAAATTCCGTATGTCTTACTAAAATTATTTTAAACAAAATTAATTATAATTTTAATTTTACATTTATAATTAATTTATTAATAACTAGCCTTACGTGATATTACTATTATTACTATGGCATCTTTTTAACGCAAGAACAGTCGCCAATGTTGCTCTCCCATTTTCTAAATCGGTTCTGGAGGCAATTTTCTCTTCCTCTGAAGAAAACAGTGGAAAATTATCTTTCCAGTGAAGTCCTTCGGAAACACTTACGTCTAATGAGCGGGCTAATTAAAAATAAATGATGCATATTTAACAAAAAAAAATTAAAATTAAGAGGGAGCTCAATAATTTATTTATTCACCGTACGGAGAAAATGAAAATTATTTTCCTTTGGTGCTTTCATATCTACTCAAAAAAAATCTTTCTGCATACTAACCCTGCACAATTTAATTTTCCTGGCTACAAAAGCTCACTGAAAATGCCGTATTTTGATTACTTTTGCACATGCATTACATAATGGCACCGAATTTAGATTAGTTACATAATGTTGACATCAGTTGAAATGATAAATACTGCAGTTGTGGCTCCATACAACCATGACTATAGAATCGATAAGCAAAATTTTATCTTATCTTTTAGCTACAAATCATTCGACTCTCTGCCTACTATTGATACCTACGAATGACTCAGTTTTCCTATCTGCAAATATTCGATTTTTTGTTTTACAATTAAATGAGACTCTCGATAGCCTGAATATTCAGAGGTGTAAATAGGTAAATGAAGTAAATACGTACACAATAAATTTTCAAGACATTTTTATCAAGTTTAAATAATCGAAGAAGGGAAATGAGTATTATGTATTTACCTTTTGCCTGTCAATGTCAATTTTGAAGTTTTAGAAGGATGGCTCGTTAAAGAGAAAACGTTTTTTTCTTTTTCTTTTTAAATTGGTCTGCGTCGTTTTGGAAGCCTAGTTGAGCCTGGGCGTTTAGCGTTGTGATGACAGAGCAGCCAAATATTTACCACAAAATTCGATTTGTACACTAAAAAATGGAACTTGTAGCAAAGCATAAATAAGAATGCTGTTAAGAGAGTGTTGTCTTTGGAGGCATTAGCCAAAAGCGTGCTCTCATACTTTTTTTTGGAATAGTGCTGGAATAGAACTGTACGTGTATTCTACTCGTGACACGTGACCACCATGGCACAACTTTCCATAGGAACGTTCTGGGAAATCATTTTGTTAGGAACACTTATCTCTAGATTCGATTTTATTTTAGGAGATGATAAGCACACATTGCTACATGCAGGTAGTGCTAATACTCAGGATTCTTTAACTGTCCGCGGTTTATCGAATGACATAACCTTATTCAATTTTTATAAGGATATGTACTCCATTTGGGTTAGTTCCCCAAATTTCCTTAGTTTTCATTCCTTCCGAACTTTACAAAACTTCAAGTGCATTTCTACCGTAACGAATTATATTGGGATGGACCTAGCCGAAATTAATGTGCCCATCATTACCAGAAAGCCATTTCCGATAATTATAACTGATAATCTTATAAAAGAAGTTCACTACAAATCGCAAATTACTTGGACATTGCAAAATTTAAGAGGAAATTCTTCCAATATAATTTTCGCCTGTCAGATATTCAACGATTCTGGAGGAAGGACGGATAAAGAGTATCCGGACCGCTGCTCTCAGTTCGATTTTGTTCTATTTGCCTCTCGCTCCAAGCCGTGGAGTTGTGACTGGAGAGTAGACCTATTTCCGCCTTTTGCTAAAGAAGCCGAGCACATTCTGCTAATGAAATATAATCAAGCCAAGGCCTTTAAGTATCCTCGAATTTGGCATTGGAATTCGAACAATAAAAGAAGCTTACATGAATTTAGACAGGCTGTGCCTAGCAAGGCTTCCATCATCCAAATATTTATTGTTTCACTGAGCTGGAATATTTCAGGAAACGGAAAGAATGTAAAAATGGATGTAGTAAGGAAATGGATTTCCGATATACAGCATCATGACGGGAGTCAATTTCTGCAAAATTTTGCGTTTTTGTTGGCTTATACAAATAATAGTGCCTTGGCCTTGATTACTTTCGAGGCCCTTCTTGGGAGGAGTTCGAGTAAAAATTTTAATGGGCCGATCTTGACTTATTGGAGGGAAGTGGTCCGTTGGCGAATTCGAGAGGTATTAGGATGGCCGTATACTGAGAGTGAAGGTGAAAGGTCGTGGGAGTTGAGTCACGGTACCGCATTACCCCATTCCAGCGATCTGCTCCGCCGTCAAAATAATTTGGACGAGCGAACCTTGTTCATTCTAGTTCATATGTGGGCAGTTATTATACCAAATACCACTACAAATTTGCGAAAGACTGGCAGTAACAGTCACATTTCTTTGGAGCATCCGAGTCACAATAAGAATTGAAAAGGGAATGCGCTACCTTCACCTTCCTCTTTTATTCCCAGACCGTTTAGACGCATTTTCTTTCGTTATTTGCGGCTACAAGGGAATTCAGTCGATGGCATTTTCTGAGCTAGTCACAGCATACGACTTCCAGGTGTGGATATTTCTCACTCTATCAGCTATACTTGTCGCAGTCTGTTGGAGACTTGTGGCATTTAATAGTTTCGGGATTTTTGCAGTGTCAAAAGCTTTGCTGGAGCAGGGCAACCCAATAAATGAAAAATTGTTCTTGAATCATGTTAAAATTCCAGCTCGAATATTTCTCGGAATGTATCTCCTAACTGGAATCGTATTCAGCAGTGGTTACAAAAACACAAATGTGTACAAAATGGTGTCACACCGGAAAGCTCTCAAATATGAAACGCTTTCTGAGTTAGTCCAAGACAAAGTTGCAATTTACACAAAGTCAATGAAAACTAACATTCATTATTTGACGCTCCTCCTAAATACGACAACTGATCCCAGCATACTTTCGGAAATTAGTGGCCACCGAGAAAAATACGGAAGTGGCCCTCGGCCGTTCTTCGAAGTGTCGTCAGAAATACTTGCGTACACCAGCTCAGAATCGGACCAGTTGTTTTATGAAAATGGAAAGGATGTAATGCTGGGAAAGTTGGTGCTTGGCAATAGTAAACTGTATCCTTCTAGTGAAGTTCTTCAAACTTCGATATCAATTTTTAAGAGAAGAAATCCAAACTGGAAAATTCCACCATCACTTAATTTAAATTTGTCAATAGATGCATCTACAATTTTGCAGATTTTTACGAGTAGAATTGACGAAAATTTTGATTATTGGATGATATCGGGACACACAGGAGAAAAGTTGGGGTTAAGATATACCTCGACTGAAAAGGAATATTTGTTTTCCTCTCTGATGAAATGTGACGGAAAAGTGGCTCTTGTGGTGAAGAAAAGGATTTCGAGGGGATTCACCAGTTTTCATGATAGCAGAGGGAAAATGGTATATGAAGGTAGGGAAACGTATAAGCAGCGCTACTTTCACTTTTACATGAATGGCTTCGTTTCGACTGCGTTTGTGGAGAAATTGGCGAAATTTAAAGAGTCTGGCATTCAGTTAATGTGGGAAAGGCTTTTAGAAAATTTTAGAGGAAAAAAGGCTGGTGAAAAGGTGAATGTGGATGAAGCGTTGGCGTCGTCGTCAATAAATGGCCCTGCCAGTGCTTCATTAGGAGGAAATATTCTTGTGATATTTACTCTTTTAGCTGGCGGAATTTTCCTAGCAGTGATATGCTTTTTATTCGAAAAAATATCAGAAACCATAATTTTTCAATTAGCACACACGGAGGCTAAATTTGATGGGGTTTTGAATATTCAAGAAATACAAATATTTTAACGTTTTTTAGAGCACTGAAACATCTCGAGGATATGTAGGATAGGGAAGAAGGAGCGTAAGAGGAGCACAAATAAACCGAACAAACTTAAAATGACCAGAGCCACGTATAAAAATCCTCCCAATACTGTGAAGTCCAACTTTGTTTGGAAGGCGAAAATCGAAAGGGCGAGGCAGACCACTGCAGTTATTCCAACAGCGAGAAGAACAGCTTGCGCTCTGTAAATAGAAAAATCGCTATTTGTAATACTATGCTGGCTATAATTAAATTTTAATGGTGTGGGTTAATATTAGAGTTTTTACGAAAATGCTGTTGAAATCGTGCCCAGCATGAATCCCTCTGCAATTGTGAGCACCCCCAGGCAAACAAAGTTCCAAGGAGATTTTCTGCGGAAGCTGTCGCAGCAAGCAAGGACAATTATCGCGACAAAATTTACGGCCATTGCTACATAAAAAAGCCACGGATTTGCTAGAGTCCACTGAGCAATCTCGTCAATTAGCACGAATATTGCAACCAATCCAAACGTTATTGCGAGCTGTACAGTTAAGATTCCGTAAACTTTCCTGTTCTCATCAGAAAATAATATTTAGGTCTAAAAAAGTTATTTCCTATGTCAATAAGTCGAAGTGTAATTAATTGCCAATTGCTAAAAATTAACTAAAATTACTGTTCACCTTATGAAGGCCAGTCTCACACTCTTTTCTGAAAACGAAAATGTCTGCGCGTTTTTCTCCGCGTCGGTTGCATCCAATAAAGGATTAGGTGGTTGGTCTAAAAAATGATGTTGAGCAACTTTAGTTACCAATTTTTTTCATGATTTTGAAAAACTGCTTTAAAAATCAGCCACCGTCGCACTCACAACAAAAATAACTTACTTAGAGCCTGTAGCTCTCCTGGAGTAGCGGTGTCGGCCATGGCGATCTATATTTAACTAAATCTCTATCTCTGCTAAAAATTAATTATTATTAAATGTTGTGTTTTTCTTCCCCTTCTTAAATTTAATTTTAACTTTATCAACTAAACTTATTAAAATTCAGGGTTAAATTTTCTTCTTCAGCAAAAACGCTGATGTGTGTGCACACCATCCCACCGCCATTATCTTTTCTACTAAAATGGTCAGCATGCAATTAATCTGGAAGTATTATAGTGTCACTTCCCTCTGCTGATAAGCGTTGATAAGCAGACACGCTACATACATAAAGCTTCCCACTAATTTCAATGGTTCGTGAATGAGCTCAGGCTCAGAGTGAAACAAATATTGTGACATTGACTCATACACGAAATAAAAATGGAACCAAAATGGGTTATCCATAATCTACGCTGAATAAAGAGCACGGGATCGGGATCATTTCAGATAAGAGAACAAAATACGAGTATTTACGCAGAAATCAGAAGGTAATTAATTTTCTTTGCAAATTTCCTACAATGAAAAAATCATTTATTGGCTCCATACCGCGCAATAATATACAGCACAACATTAAAAGTCTCTATCCATCTATTAAGGAACAAATAAATTATAACAATGTCAAGATAAATGCAGAGCGCATCACAGATATAAATTCCTGGAGAAACCGATTTTTTTCTTTGACCCCCGACAAGTATCGTTGTGTCGTGGATAAGGCAAAATGAGAAGAGAAAGGCGCCCACCGAAGGATACACGATGTTAAGGACGGGGAAATTTGCGCGAAGGAAAAGCGTCACTATTCCAAATACATAGAGGCAAGCCACTGCCACTGAAGTAGCTTTATTGAAGAAAGTGAGCTCCCATCTTGTTAAAAATGAAAATGTTGTGTCGGCGATGAAGACAACGGTCGCCACTGCAACTGCAAAGAGTACGTCGCTGTGAGTGAACTGGAGAGAAATTGTTCCTAGAGCGAAGCTCTCAGCGATTGTGAGTACAGCGAGAGTGGCAAGTTTTAGAATGGGGACGAATTTTCGCTGGTCATTGGAAAGACAGCTGAGTAAGGTGACTGAGACCCCGGAAATTCCTAGGGCGACCATAAACGTCCAAAATAGTAGAGTTGGGGAAGCCTCAGAAATCATACGGGTTAGTGTAATGACGGCGATGCTTCCAAATGTTATGATGAGCTGGGCAGCCAAAATTACGTATGTCTTTCTAGAAAAAAAAGCAAAACAATTAGTTTTTGTTTTGTTCCTAATTTGGCGATTTTTGGTGAATTTGTTTTTACATAATGTGACTGGACTGGATGCTTCTTTTTGGCAGGGCGACGCTGGGCGAAGCGTCCTCTTCACTTTCCTCAGGATCCGTACTCGGTGAAAATTTTTCGGAGGGTAGAAGTGGAAAGTTATCTCGCCAGTCGCTTCCTTCAGGGACAGGTAGATCTAAAAAAAGAAAGTAAAAAGGTAACCTCAAAGGTAAAAATAATATTTTAAAATCTAAGTGAAGACTGGAAATCAACAAACTTACAGAGGGCATCGTAACTGTCATCTTTCGACGATTTCATTTTTGCTGTGGAATTTTAGATAAATTTGTTTTTAAAAGAGGGTCGTGATTTTCCAGGTTGCCTATCCCATCCCATAAAGACTCATTATTTCTGGGCACATGTCACATTGACACAGTAAAAACTAACAATAAGTTGGGTCTGAACTTCAGTTTCCTCCCACACAAGTAAATTCCCAATAACTGGATTGATTGTGATTATATGCTCGCTGTGCAAAGGATTGACTACATTACTATTGTAAAAAGTGGAATGGTGTTAGTGCTAATGATCAGGTGATAAGCGCCCGTTTATCTTATCATTGCTCTTTCGTTTTGGTTTCATGACATCCACGTAAATATTAGATAATGCATGGCAAATTTTTAACTCAAAAGCCAACATGCACCTCAGTTGTACAATTAAATGATTTATTTATGATGTAGTAATAAACAAAGCAGTGGAACATAATGAATGGAAAAAATGTAGTACTAAATTTATTTTATTTCTTTATTTAAACATCAAAACTGAAATTTACTTTGTACCTAAAAACTTTTGTTTTCATCCCATTCATAAGAACCACTTATAAATATAATAATTAACTGAAATTTCTTATTTTAGCAGCAAGCTCCTCTCTGAGCATTGTAATATGCGCTTCTGCATCTGTTTGACTTATTGCACTGGGAAGTTCCTGAGGTGTTAATTTGCCTGACTACTCTCCGACCTTGTAGCAGCTCTGGAACTAGCTGTAGCGCCAAAGGATCCTCAAAGTTCCATCCAGAGTTCAGCTCAATCTCATTTTCTCCTTCCGACTCATCTCCAACTGGGGGAGGATAAGCGTGAACGGACACCACGGCAATGGCCGCAACAAAAATTACACATCCGGAAAACTTCATTTTCTAAAAGAAAACATCACCCACTCTA
>JAHZND010004446.1:0-15993 GCA_027744115.1 Acrocyrtus sp. NNG-2020 | reverse complement strand
TATATTTATTAAAGTCAATTACAAACACTGCATATTTCAAGTTTGTAAAAATGACATAATACGAAACGGAAGATATTGTACCCCCGGCCCTGGAAGCATGAAGCTAGGTTTTCGGCCATTTACAATAGGCTGGAGAATAGTACAAAGTCACTGTTGAGGGTTTCATTTAGCTGAAAAAATGTTCACTTCCAATTTCGTTGTAGTCTGTCTCTGCATTTTGCAATCCTAAATCCCATGAATAAAAAGTAACGAGACGAATCAGGTATGCATTTCATCGTCATTACCACTTGTGTACCTACACATACAATATTTTGCCATACGAATGCGAATTCAGAATAAATCACGCTAGAAAATATACGGGACCGATAAATTTCTGATGTTTCAATGCATTATTTTACCTACATACAGCAACGCTGTACATTATGTTATCACCACGCTACTGATGATAGACAAGTTGGAGTTGGATGGAAACGTGGAATGAAAGCTCACACTATTATAAGAACTGCTTTGCAATTATTATTTTCCTTCCTCCATAATTGCAGTTTTGTGGCGTTTTTATGATTTTTCATACACCAGCTCACTTTAATGAATAATCATCGAGATTGCTCAGTCAGATTTAAGAATCGTTTTTTTGTATGAAATTATTAATAAGATAAGTGAGGTTGTGTCTGTAATTCTGTATGAACATCTTTAGATCATTGAATTTTACACTGTGCAATTTTTTGTCCGTAGTGGTAATGCTGAATGAGCTGAATGAGTGAGTCAAACTCAAACTTTAAGCTTAAATTTGACATTGAGAATTTCCTTACCTTCTGTAACCACAAGTGGATTTTTTATGACTACTGTAGCATTGTAAAGAGCAGTTTATGATGTTGTATAAGAAAAGATGCAATACTCGTTGCGCCCCCACATATGTGCTCCATGCCATAACCATTCTTATTTTTCAGCAACCAGGTAAGGAATTTTGTTTGTCATATTTAACGAACTCATTCCAAGTCGAACCACCTATATTTTGCCATGTTGCCATATTGGATTGTTTTATAGGTAATTGTTAGATGCGAAACTGGCTAGACTATGTTCAAACGTTGAGAGATGTTAATTTAATCCTTGCTGCTTATGAGCTTATATACGCTGTCGTACGGAGCAGTAGGTATATGCTTTGCCATACATATTTTTTTCCAATTAGATTTCAGGGAAGCACTCACGTGATGGAAAAGAATTAACGAATATTGTCCTTTGCATTTGCAGGTAACTAGCAAGCACAATAATATTCTTCTCATCCATAAAGATGCTGCAAGCTGCAGTTGCTCTGCACTTGTGTCCCACGAGTGTTCGTTCTCCGAATTATGTAATAAAGTTTAATTCTCCATCTTTCTCTTCAGTATAGCCTGAGCTAGCGCAGCGCTGGAAATTATTCTGAAGATTTTTTTTTACCTGTGATATAATTTCTATAATTCTTTCATAATGAAAAGTGATCCGGAACGAGGGAGCATAAAACGAGGTTTGAATTGCATAAATTTCATTTTCTAAACAATAACTTTACCTGTGGACCAAAAGTGATCGTATGAATTGTTTTTTCATAGCTCCTCTTCTTTTCTCCTGTCGGCTGACGCTTTTTATTGTGTTTATGGTGTCAACATTCTCTTTTCTACTCCAGCGGATTAACATAAGCTTTGCTCTAGTCTGTATGGTAAAACGTCCCAATATTACATACGCAGTGGATGATGGGCTGATTAATAGTACGGAAAGCAGTTTGTTGACCGAATCAACTGCGGAGGCTTTGACAAATGTCTTTGACAATGGAACAGTGGAAGAAAATTTCGAGAGCATTTCTTCCGACGAAAACATATGCAAACGCATGGCAGCAGGAAGGGCAAATGTTTCTACTCACTCCTATGACTATGTAAGACAGAGCAGGGGTTGGCATTAATATAAAGTAATTTTCTCTTTTCTACTCCAGCGGATTAATATAAGCTTTGCTCTAGTCTGTATGGTAAAACGTCCCAATATTACATACGCAGTGGATGATGGGCTGATTAATAGTACGGAACGCAGTTTGTTGACCGAATCAACCGCGGAGGCTTTCACAAATGTCTTTGACAATGGAACGGTGGAAGAAAATTTGGAGAGTATTTCCTCTGACGAAAACATATGCAAACGCATGGCAGCAGGAAGGGCAAATGTTTCTACTCACTCCTATGACTATGTAAGACAGAGCAGGGGTTGGCATTAATATAAAGTAATATCAAATTCAATATGCAATTTTGTTAATAATTTTGAATTTTAACTGTGAGTAGGGTGAATTTGAGTGGTCGAAGGATACGCAAGGCGCAATTTTAGGATCATTTTTCTATGGGTATCTGTTTACTCAAGTAAGATGGATACTAGCGATACACATATAATTTATAATGGCCTTGTGCTGGTGACCTTGGCTGAAAAAATTGTAAAATCATCTAATTATCAGCCTCTCATATTTTTCCATTTTTAACAGATATTCGGCGGATGGCTAGCTGAAAGATTTGGAGCTAAACTGGCATTTTTATTCAGTCTTGGAAGTTTGAGTGTGCTAACTCTAGTTAATCCTGTAGCAGCAGAATACGGACCAGAATTTTTATTTGCAGTGCGGCTCTTGCAGGGTCTAACCCATGTACGTTTAATTACTTGCACATCAAATATTATTTTGGCAACTCAAACAAAAATTATGAATGCGTCGATACTTAATATAACACAAGCGTATTTAATAGACCCTCTGAAAATCTTTTAGGGTGCAGCTCTTCCTTCTATAAATGTCTTCGCTGCCCGCTGGTGTGCCCCTCAGGAACGCGGTTTATTAATGGGAATCGCATATGGCGGCCTTGGCTTCGCCGCCGCATTTACTTTCCCAATTTGCGCATTTCTATGCCAAAAATTTGGCTGGGAATCAATTTTCTATGTAACTGGAGGGTTTGGAGTGATCCTCCTTGTGGTAGCACAATTTCTAATTCACGAGTGGCCAGAAAATCATCCAAGAATATCTGCTAATGAGTTGGAATATCTTCGAAAATCCCGTTCCGTTTCCTACAGCAGCTCCCAAAAATCGAAAGCGCTAAAAGTACCCTGGCGGGAAATAATTACTTCTGGCCCAATAAATGTTGTACATATGACGCACACTTGTTTCACCTGGGGATTCTTAATGGTTGGAATGTACATGCCCACATATTTGAAAGAGGTTCTGTACATGGATACAAGTCAAAATGGGCTCTACTCCAGTATGCCGTACATGGGTATGCTGGCAGTCCACTTCACTGTGGGAAGCATGTTCGACTTTCTCCGCCGAAGAAACTGCTGCAGTGTGTCAGTTTTACGAAAAATTTTCAACACAATGGGAATGATTGGTCCAGCTGTAAGCATGCTCATTACTGGATTTTTAAGCTGTACTAATATCGAATACGGTATAGCAGTTGTCACGATAGGACAGGCCTTCGGGGAGCTTGCATTTATGGGAGGATACATGCTTAGTATTTTTGAGCTCGCACCAAAGTATGCCGGAATCATTATTGGAATAACAAACACTTTTGGAGTACTCCCTGGTTTCTTATGTCCACTTTTGGTCAGTTTTCTAACCAAAAATGGAACGAGAGAGGAGTGGATTCTTGTTTTCTCGATTGCAGCAGGACTAAATGTACTAGGAGCGATTTTATATGCACTTTTTGGTTCATGCGAATTACAACCTTGGGCAGTTAACACGGAGCGACGTGCATCCAGTATAGTAAGCGCACCTTCAAACTCACGCCGCAGTGCTACTCAGCAGCAGTCTAACGGAACTAGTAGCAATGGACATGGATATCGAGAGCAGGAAATGGTTCCATTAAATATAGAGCAGAATAAAGAAACGACATAGTATTAACGTTAAATTTTTATAAGTGTCCTTTTATCTCCACTTCAAGCTATAAAAGTATTACACATAATGCATGAATGAATTAATATACACAAAAAAGCTTACATGAAAGTGCAACCGTTTGTGGACCATGTATGTATATCGTCTAATGTAGATATTTTAATTTTACTAATTTCAATATACAACAACAACAATGAATTGAACTTTGAAGACTATATTTTATTAATAAATGTACAGTAATTGTACCTATTCAATTATAAATCTATTTGGTTCTCAATTTCATCCACTACTAATTTACGGGTGGCATTATTTGTATTTATTAAAAATTTCATTGCACAATTTTGGTAGCATACATTTGCACTTTTCTTTTGCATACTGTGGCTCCTATATTTATAAAAAGAACAAGAAGATGAATAGTAGTGTTTTTATATCGTATATTCTAGTATTCAACTATTTCAACTGAACAGCTATTTGAGATCTAACTGATTACATAAGTGATAAAATGCATAGCTTTGAAATTTATGTGTGCAGTATACTAATTACTTATAAACTAATAGTGATTAAAACAGGAAACAAAATTTGTATACACGTTCCTTACTTCAATATATTTACTTCCTTCAATGTACTGTAATATATTTTTTAAAACTTTTAATATTTACTGTGAACACTTTTATCTCAATTTATTACTAGACAGATTCTCTGCCACAGAGATATAAAAAGAAATTAAACTAAAACTTTTTAATATTTGTGTGTAAAATGTACTGACAATGAGACTGACACAAAGATACACGAAATTTTACTTGTAAAAGGACGAGACAAGAATGGTTTAGGCTATTTCCTCCAAACATTTAGGTAATAATTTCATATGGGGTTCATTTATGATTAGAATGATGTGATTTCATGTGAGTAGCCAAGTACTCGACCTGAGAAAACTTGGCACCACAAACTTTACAAGGGTGGAGGTTCATGAGGTGACTGTGGTGCCTTCTACGGTGCGTGTCAAGAGATTTTTTCACGTAAAAGAATTTCGGGCAAAATTGACATTGGTGGATTGGCAACTCGTCCAAGTGATAAGTCTGCAGATGCTGAGTGAGTTCTGCTTTTTGGATAAAAGACACACCGCACTTATCGCAAGAAAATACCTTAGCCCGTTTGCTACTGGAGGCAGATGCGGAGGTGGATGTGAATGGAAATGTTTTAGTTGCCTTTGCGTGATTTCTTTTGTGTAGAATAAGTTCATTACTTCTTGAGAAAAATGCCCCGCAGATGTCACACTCGAATGCTGACTGCTCGACTTCATGTGCGACTTGTTCCTCCTCTTGCATCTGTTCGTAGTCTTCTCCATAGTATTCATCACCATCAGCTTGAAGGTCACTTGCAACAAACATTGATGGATCAAATTCCTCTCCCTCCTCCCAAGCGTCAAGTTGCTGGCCCTCATCATTGCCCTCGTCATAGTCAGCAACTGCTCCAGTGTTTATAGCTGCTTCCATTCCCTGACCTTCCTCAAAATCCTGTTGATAAAATTCCGATTCTCCGTCTCCGGGAGTACCTTCACAATTTCGGTTCAAATGTATCCTAAGATAGCGCTCGTCTGTGAAGCTGCGATTACAATTAGGGCAGGATATGCACTGTCTCCTTTTGTTGGGATCGTGATGGATCCCAATGTGTCGCCGCAAGTCACTTTTTTGTTTAAACTTTGCCCCACAGTCAACACAAGCATGCTTCATTTCTCGTTGATGGTAATAAACATGGTTTTGAAGCGTCTTAAGATCCTTGAAATGCTTATTACATGGCTTGCAGAAAAGCTCCCCGCGTTCATTTGTATATTCTTCCAATCTTTTCATGCATGGTTGAAGTAATGACGAAGATGTTCCAGGCATGGACATTTCTCCTTCCTCTATTTGTTGTCCTTTCACCCAAAATTGATCATCTTCGTATTGTTCGAGTTCTTCATCTGCCTCCTGAATGTCCAGTTCAGGACTTACGTAATTCTGACGTTTTTTAGTATTGCTTGTTTGCTTCACAAGATACTCGTTACCATTTCCGTCCTCTTCTGTGGACATATCAATTTCTAGCTGCTGGAGCTCGAAGCTATAATCTTTCTCATCGCCGGAATTACCATTTCCTTCCACATGGTGCTCTTCCTCTTCTGGGGGCAAGTTGTCCAAGAATTCCTGCATTTGCTGTTCTTCTGCTTTCCTCTTCTGGGAATGCATTTGAAGGAGTAAAAGTTGAGAAACATCCTTGTCAGGGTGACTACTTCTCATATGTCGCACTAACGTCCCTGGCTGAGCAAATCTGGATGGGCAGTGCTCACAAGCGTACGGCATATTTTCCAGTTGATGATGCACCTTTGCCAAATGTCGATCCAAGTCCAATTTTTGATAAAACCGAGAGTCGCATCCCTCCTCAGGACACATATGTGGGCGCTCTTGTAAATGACGACGGTGATGACGAATCAGATCATTCTTCAGCTTAAACCTTTTCCCGCAAATTGTACACGGATGGATTGCTTCGCGACTGTGATACCACTTATGGTCAGCCAAAGCCTTTTTATCCTTGAAGCCTATAAATTAAAAAAAAAATAAATTATAGTACCTAAACTGAATTAAAATATTAAAAATATGCTGCTCATTCAATACATATAAAGAATACATACGTTTATTGCAGAGTGGACAAGGATATGGCAAGTTCGCGTCCGTGGATTGACGAGAAGTGGATTGTTCCGGATTCCCAATAAAATTATCCGCCTCTGTTTCTAGTATCGCCTCAGGAGCTGGGAAGTCACCTTCAAAATCATTGTACATTTCTTCGGGGTTTACAAAGTCTTCCTCTTCTTCATTTATAACAACCTCGGGACACAGTAAATTTGCAGGCGCTGTATCGTGTTGGTTGTTATCCACGTACATTTCTTCTAAATCATCAGCGGTATTTAACATCAATTGCCTGGCTTCTTCTGCAGCATTTTTAACTTTCGGGTGGACATACTGATAGTGCCTAGAGAGAAAGTCAATGGTGGAGCAATTCTTCCTGCAGACTCCACAAGTTACAGGTGAATTCTCAGTAGCATGGGCTACTAAGGCATGTACAGTTAAATCATGTCTAGATCCAAACATTTCTCCACATTGGCGACAGGGAGTAGCTTGTTGTACTTGTAGTACTTCCGGTTGTTTCTGACTAACTTTGGGACGCTGTTGCAGTGCTGGAAGGAGAGACGGAAGGCCTGGTTTAGTTGCCTGCTTATTCGACGAAACTGATACAGTAGCACCATGCTCTGTAAGCATGTGTTTAACGTAGTCGTTCTTTCCAGTAATCATTGTTCCACAGGGTCGGCAGAGAAACACAAGATCTGCAGGGTTTTCGCCTTCCTGATCATCTTCCTCTCCACTTTCTATCTTTTGTGGTCCCGGAGAAGTTTTGAAACCTGCTGGTCCTGGGTATCGAATAAGAGGTGGAGGAGGTGGCAAGTTCTTACGTGGCGGTTGACGAGTCGGCAACGGCTTTTCTTCCTCCTCGACTTTAATAGGATTTGTGTTTTCCAACATAGTCTTAAGAATACTGTTATCCGCGTTAGTTTCTTCACTGTCTGGAGCCAACTGAACAGCTGCATCTGGATCCAACTGCATCATATTTGGTGTCACTCGCTGAGGATTGTAATGTCTCTTAATTTTAGCATTCGGACCATGATGTCTACGGTAATGTACAGTAAGGGCGGAGCGTCGGCAAAACCTCCAGTCACATTTTGTACATTTAAACGGCTTTTCACCAGTGTGGGTGCGAATATGCAAGGTTAAATCTCCTTGGGAGGCTGTTCGCAGGCCACAGACAAGACAGGCAAATTGCTTGTTATGAGTTCGCATATGCAGTTTGTAGTTGTACCGCTTTGTGAAAACTTTTTCACAGTGACAACATTTAAACATTCCATTGAAATTTGGCTGTTCTTGATCATCGTCATTGTCATTATTGCTATCCAGGGATTCCCTAGATTGTCTCTGCTGTTGAGAAAGTTTTGCTGGAATACCCATACTGCCGCTTGCAGGGCTTGGTGATTTTATTTCTCGCTTGATGGTGACTCCTGTTTCTGTCTTAATGTTTGGTTGCTGTTGAATAACTTGTTCGCTGATGATGGAGGCTTGACGTTGTTGTCTATGTGCCTGAGCTGGCGCTCTACTGCCACCTTCGTTGCTACCCTTATGGAATAAACGCATATGTCGAGATCGATTTGATCTATGATTGAAGATTTGACCACAGACGCCACATGGATACAGACGCTGACCATTTACCAGGATACTGTTGTGAGTTGGTTGGGCCCGCTGCATTGGTCCACCTTTCACCGCTTGTTTCGCCTGAGCGAGACGGTTTTGGGCCATAAGCTGGGTGATATTAGTAACCTTTCTCCCACGATGAGTCAGGTAATGCCTGTTCAAGTCAGTGGCGTACTTAAATCCATGATTGCAGATTCTACAAACAAATCTTTTCTCCTGGCTATGATACCACACGTGAGTTGACAAACTTTTATGATTTGCAAACACTTTTCCACAGTGTTTACATTTCAAGGAGTCTTCAGCAGAACCTTCGACTTCCTCATCCAACAGTTGGTTATCATCTTCTAACTCGTTGTTATCTTCTTCATTTTCCACTTCGTGCTGCTGCTGCTGCTGCTGTATTCCAAAAGTACTTCTTCGAGCTCGAGCAAGTTGGTGACTCTGTCGAATATGTCTTATTAAATTGTACCTCATTGTATAACGTGCTGAGCAGTAAGTACATCGGTACGGCCTGGCAAGTTGAACTTTATGGCTTTCTTTTTCATGGGCCACCAAATGTGCCTTAAGTGCATCTTTTCTACTGAACCGTCGGTCACAAAGCTCACAGTGAAATGGCTTTTCCCCTGTGTGTAGTAAATTGTGTCGCATCAGGCTCCCAGCACTGGACATTCGAATCCCGCAAAATCGACACGTAAAATTACGTTTATGAATTTTATAGTGTCTGCGCAAGGACCGTTGTTCTTTGAATATCTTGGCGCATACCACACACTCAAATTTTCTCGGTTGGTTTAACTGTCTTGTCAGCATATCTTGGATTTGGGAGCGTGTTGCTGACTTCAAGGGAATGTCGTCATCTCCTTCATCATCAAATCCGTCCTCACCGTCATCGTCATCATCATCACCATTGCCATCATCATCGCCCTCATCTTCGTCTTCGAAATTTGTCTCGTCGTAATTTTCTTCAGTTATTGCCGCATCTGCCATATTACGCGCATCTGCATCAATACAAACGTAGGCTTTCATTGCTTTCATTATATCAATATTTTTAGGTAACGTTATAATAGAAGAATCATTATTACTATTTGCATCTGAGTCCTTCTGCTTCGAGTGAGATGCTAAATGAGCACGGTACAAGTGGTCCTGAGTGAACCTCTTATTACATTGGGAACAAGTAAGAATTTTGAATCCCAAAGTGGCCACAGTCCTTGCAACTTTTTGCCCAGTGTAATTAATTTCTTCCAGTTCTGAAGACATTTTTGAAGTAGTCGCAGGTTTAAATGTTTTTTGGTATTTGCCGTGATTTTTTAGCACATGGACGCGTAGTAGGTCGTGTCGTCTAAAACTGCAATGGCAGTGATTACATTGAAACTCCTTTGTTTCTGCGTGACCTCTTATGTGGCTCCGTAAATGGTCTTTGCGATTGAAAGTCTGGTCACATTGGGCACACTTAAATGGCTTCTCCCCAGTGTGTAAATACATGTGGCGCACCAAATGCGCTTTTCGAGTAAAATTCTTTCCACAAGTTGGACATATAACGGGCTCTCTTGGCGGATTTCTCACTCTTTTCTTCTTGATCTGAACAAGTCCAAGTCCACTTGTACTACTTTGGTTGTCCGCACCTAGATGAGACAAGTAGCATGGAATGAAACACTCGACCACACAAGTGACAAAAGAATGCCAAATACCTACACCACACACGTTTCCATTCCCTACAGCACATTCAACGTTTGCATTACGAAAAGTTGCAATTCTACTACTGCAAAGATATCGCATCGCCTACCGTAAAAGTGTGCGTTTATCATGTACAAAGTTAATTAAATGACTCGGATACCGTGATGTGGCCATTTCCCTTTTTAGCAGTATGCACGCATACTATTGAAACTCCTAACCTAAAATACATACTGATTAATAACTGATTCAAAAAATATATTGTGACCTTTATATGGTCTCAAGATTCATTGACTGACCATTACAGTAGACAGTCAAAGGGGTTAAAATAGCTAAAAGTTAAAGCATTAAGTGAGTAAAAGATGTCGTTCTAAAATTAACATCTTCAATATCATATTTTGAATAATTTATATTACGTAACGTGTTTGTTTGGTATGTAGCTTATGGTCGATAGTAATGATAATCCAGTTTGAATGTTTGCTTGCAAAAATGTTGGACGGATGACGGATGTTTTTATATTTACCTGCGAAAGCTAATTCCGATAAACCAAATAATGGTAGAGCAGGATACTCGTCTTCATCTTCATCTCCACTATTTGACGCCGATGCTGAAGTTACATCTTTGGAGCTTGATCTTGTAATTTTCCGGGGAATTAACTACAATGTAAAAAAAGGACGTGTATGTAAACGGAACCGGAAGTATCAGTCAGACAGTGGCTCTACAAATAGCCTTACGTGTAGGGTAAGGGGACTATTTACTCTAAATGTACTTTCAACTTCAACGGTGTAAGTAAAAAATTAAAAATTTCTTTCTAACTATTATAATTAATTATCATAGTTAATACGGCCGTTTATGAAGTCTCTATTTCATGTTTCCAGAAGATTGACAAAATATAAAGTTGTAGCTTCAAATGTAACATACCAATTTGCTAATTGCAAATTGAATGCCGGTTGTGAATATCTAATCACTGGAGGAGCAAATTAAAGAATATAAACAAAATCGTTTCTTTTTTGGACTTGATCGTATAATAACAGCGCTTTGATAAAGATTGCGCTGCACGTAGGACATGGATAACGATTTGATTTGACAATATCGAATTTATGACAGTTTTATGATTGTTTACTCCAGAATTCAAAACAAAAACCAAAAACTGAAGAACCCATAAAAATAGAAATTGTGTTTTAAAACTTGGTTATGTTCCTGAAATATAAATTGGATTAGTAATTAGGCTATAATTATGGTACCTTAGGTAATCCCGAACTAGGTCCGGCAGCTTCTCTCTCCCCCGTGTCACTGGAAGTAGACTTCCGACTCCGGAGAACTCGCATAGCCATATTTAAAATAGGCAGATCACAAATTCAATAACTAAATACTGAACTCTAATTAAAATTAAACCCAAGTTTACAGTCGTTGAACCCCAATAATTCACTCAACCAGTATTGGTAGTCACCACATCATTGGGGCAATGTGCTCACTCCTAAATATCACTTTGTCCAGGAGCAAACTCTTCACTTGAAAAAACAGTTGCAGCTTTCAAAAACAAACGTGACCAAATCAGCCACCATCAGAGACAAATTCTCGCTTCGAATCGTCAAGCCAAGGACCTTTCTCGTATACACCACAATCCTGATACTGGTTAGTCACTTTACGACATTGTACCTTCAGCTGATGAAATGTTCTATAACCTTCTGCTTCTTCCTCAATGTTTAGCGGAGTACAGGATAGAACAACAGCAGTGTCATCTGGACCTCGAGCTCCAAAAAACAAGATGTCCGCTGCACTGCCACCCAGATTGCCTCTATCTACGATTCTGGCACTCCATCGTGGCCATGGCCATACACACCAAACCAAAGAAAGGATTGGAAGGTTGCAACACTACTGGCTCCCCTTTTCCCCTCTCCTTCCAATCCAACCACCACTGAATGCCAAGTTTCGCTATGAATCATGGGCTAACCAGTCGAGTTCTCCTCCAGTATAGTGTACATGTTTCCTTTATGGCTCTTATTTTTTAACGGAGAATCCTGGAAAATGAGCAGACGAACACTCTCAACTGGAAAGTGGACGAGAGGCGCTTAGCTATTATGTATCTTATCAATGAGGTAATCAGTGTTGAGTTGGAAACCAGAGATGGCTAAAGAGTAGAAGGAAGCGGACCTTTGTCCTTGGTCGTCAGTAGTGTTTTTGAAACGACAGGAGCAGAACTGTTTCCCAGTACAGTGTAGCAGGGGACAGGAACGCAAGTACTAAGCAGGATTGTAAAAGTGAAGTATCTCTTTATCTTGCGCTGGTTCATCAGCACCACCGTCATCATCACGGCCGACAGTGACTCTCCAAAATTCCATAAAAGTGAAACACAACGAGGATTAGCGGAGAGGCAGGCGAAGCAAAGGGGAAATAATGTTGACAAAAGTGGAGCTACGGCTGCAGAAGAGCTACAGCAGAACACCACCTCAGGTTCAGGCCAGGCAGTACGTGTGCTTTTGCTTTTGGCGTAGAAAAATTGGAATGCTGAGCTCAGCAGCACGTCGAATGTCTGCTGCCGTGTTCTTGTGCTTTGTGCTTATGAAGCAGGATATCTCTGAGCAGTGTCGGTTGTGTGGTGAGTGAGAAAATAAGTTTTTCGCATCGCATTGGGAAGAGAGGAGGACAGGACGACCCTCCTCTCCTCGTTTTCCTCTCGCTGCACGGCGACTCCACTTCATTGCTTTGCTTTTGACTGAGCACAAGTGGAACAACTAAGCCCAACAGAAAGAAACAGGCCAGGGTAACGAGTTGTTCTTGTTCTCTGTAGCCAGCCACGAACGAGTGGAGCTAGGAGAAGAGATGTGTGGAGAAGGAGGAGAAGGAAGAGTGGTGGTGGTGGTGAGGGACCAAACATGCCATACCATGGAGCAAAACCACTCAAGCTTAGCATCTCCACAGGCAACACTAGCAGCCGTGTCATAATGTGAAGCCGAGTCGAAGCCTTTCCTTATTTTTTCCATAGGCACTGAGCGATTGTGCAGTAAAATGCCAGCAACAGCCAGCAAAAGTGGAGTGGTGGTGGGTGATAATGATGATACGGTGACTGGTATTGGCATGGTCGCTGGTTGCACGCTACTAGAGGATGGATGGATATCCTTCTGTACTATATTTGCCCCTTGGTGCTCCTGGCTATTTCGTAGTTTTTCCTTCCTAACTGGTAACCAACGCCGTCCCAAGTGCCACAAAGGATGTTGACAACAGCTGCGGTCCGCGTTTCCCCTTTTCATCGGGCATTCCTGCTCCACCATATAGCCAGAAGTAGGTACAGAACTCCCACAGCCACCAGGCGCTGCTGCGCCACTCCTCTACATAAAGTTATTCCAATACGCAAAAAAACCTCTTTTCCCACTGTTGGC
This sequence comes from Acrocyrtus sp. NNG-2020, assembly GCA_027744115.1. Lineage (NCBI taxonomy): Eukaryota > Metazoa > Arthropoda > Collembola > Entomobryomorpha > Entomobryidae > Acrocyrtus > Acrocyrtus sp. NNG-2020. The sequence goes on along the minus strand of JAHZND010004446.1, from coordinate 2,800 downwards.
TTCACAAAATGCAGTCGTTCTTCCCAAGCCATAAAAAATGGTTAGCTACCTGCGTCAGCAGGAACACGTAATCATAAGCATTTAAAGCCTGACACATTCAAGCAGAAAAAGGTGAATCGTCGAAACGAGAGAACAGGACGACTCTGTTTAAACTGATGTAATAATGCTGCTCGCTGTCATCTCCTGGAAAGCATTGATCGAAATAACGCTTTAGATAAGGTCGCTGAATGGATTACGGAATACGGAGTGTAAAGCTGGCTGGCCAAATTCCATAATTTTTAGGTGTGTCTGGTGGATGGATGGCTGCCTTTGCCATAGGCATATTGGCAGCAAAAGCTGATGGCAAAATGAATTCCAGCTATTACACGTACTGGACCGGGGCTATATGACATTTTTATTTGAATTTGTCCAGCCAAAAAGGACCAAGGGCTCCAAGCTCCTCTCAGCTCAGTAATTGTGCCATGAATGCAGTTGCAAATATGTATTTATTACATTTGCCACTAATGGACCAATTCAATGTTTTTGTTCCATTGTGTGTAAATCCTTCCAATTGTATCAATATCAGCCAAACAGTCAGTCAGTCATAATGTCCACCGCACTTCATCTGAAACAAATGGGCGCATTCACTACAATCACCACGACCACACCACCTCACCTATCCTTTGTATGTAAAAGTGAAGCTTCTTGCTGTCCATAAATTAGCCCATCATCCAGTTTCCTGTTCTTAACATTTCCCCTTCTTGCCTCAGAGCTTGGCTATGCATCGTTAGACAGAATCAATGTATCCAGCCACAGCCTTTCCCTGGCAGGAGGCATTTTGCCCTATCAACTGGCACTGGCATAGTACCAGGCAGGCTGTGTACTAAGCTATGGAGCAGGAGAGTGATGATGAAGCGACAGGATGATAAACACGACAATGAATCATTACATGCATGCATGCATATTATCTGGCTGTACACGAGAGAAACCCTACTTTTGAAACTAGTCCAGCGAGTAATTCAACGGCGATGACGATGGCAAACGCTGCAGAAGAGTTACAGAAACTTTGATGTTTTAAAGTGGACGTGCTCGTCTACTGCAGTGTTCATATGCGGCAACTCTACTGTCCGTAAAAAAAGTAGTCCATAAATGACGGTGAAAACTTGACCAGGTCCATGAATATGTAAAGAATGTAAGTTTCTAAGCAAAAGTTACGGTAACTGATGCAATATGACGATGCTGGCTGAACAACTTCACTCTAAGCTCAATTGAAGGATTGAGAGAGCTCTGGTGAGCCGAAGTAGACTAGGTTGGTCTTGGTATTCTCCGTTCTCCGCTGTACAATGAACGTGAAGTCAAGTCAATGCCAGCCAACGCGATTACCTTTCTGCCCCTCTCTACCTACACCTCTAGCCGCAGTGGCAAGTGAGTGGAGTGGTGGAGTGAAGTGAGGTCTTCTTCATCCTTCACCCTACTTTATTGTTGGACTACTTCTTTCCTGCATCCCATCACATCCTTCGCATCCACAAAAAAATCCTTCGTCCCCTATGCCTCTGCATTTTCTATGAAGATAAAGCAGAATCATGAACTTCTCAGTAAGTCGAAGTCTCCTCTGGCAGCTCTTCCTCTCTTGCCTCTTGTGTCTGTGTCTTATGGCCTTAGCATCACCCATAATGGCAGCGGCACTGTGCGATACCGATTCCATCCAACATTCATCCTTGGTCTGCTAGCTGGTACTTAGCTATCTGCTTATTAATGGTGGTCGTAAGAAATTGCTTCGCTCATGGGCTCATGGCTGAGCTGAGAGTTGAGTGTCTCCTCTTACTAAAAGTGAGCACCAGTTTCCCCTTTCCTGTAACGGAGGAAGCAGCACTACGGTTTTTTTTGGCAAAAGTGGCAGGTCTCCTTTTCCACAAAAAACTAAAAAGGAGATGAAAAGTACAAAAGGCCATCGCTCTTGCCTGGGACTGGGCGAAACTCGGGGGACCTAAACTTAAGTTTTTCCATATAGGAATGGACAGAGTATAAGCTCCTCTGTAGAATGTATGCTCACGTATAATTTCAATAATCTGGTGTGAGGTACTACAAATGGGATCGACTCTCCACAGAAAGAGGGTGGACTTGGTTGGGGGTCAGCCACTCTGCCTCATACATGTACAAGTGTAAACTGCAAAAAACCAGCCTTGGAGTTGCTGCTGCAGTACACCTGTATGTGTACAAAAATGTATGTGGAGTAATTTATGGCTCCTGGTCAAATCGGATCGCCTACGTCATTGCTCGTATTAATTTAGCTAATTCCTAATTATGATTGATTTGATGAAGGTCTCATTAGTAATGAGTGCAGGGCCTTTAAAATTGTAAATCATCATATTTGGCAACTGTAATTCCTGTCCCAAAATTAAAAAAACGATTTACTAATTGAGGTCTGTATGGTACTTAGTAAGTACACTTACTGTCATTTTCTAAACTTAACTTAAATTAGGTACCTAAATATAAAGCAAGTAGACAAAAGTGGCTAAGGGGATGATAGCCTCATAGCTCGAAATGGTTCTAAAATCGTGTAAAACTGAAGTCAGTTATTCCCTGCTAAATTACCCCTCTGCCTTCAAAAGTAAGTGTATGAAAGTGTCAAACCTACTAGGTTCAAGTATAGATTAATCTTGGTTCAATTCTGACTGATCAAAATGTCAATGTGTTCATATCCGCGCTCAAATCGTTATCATTAAATAAGTGGAATAAAAACGCAATTGGTTATTTTGGAGAAAGATGCAAAATTCTTTTAATCTTATATACCCAAGCTCATTAAATGATAAACAGTACG
>JAHZND010004445.1:0-14951 GCA_027744115.1 Acrocyrtus sp. NNG-2020 | reverse complement strand
TTTTTTTACTATGTAAGGTTAGCTTGTAGTACCTTTCTACTGACTCCATCGCCGAAAAACATTCATGTGAAAAAAGATTCACAAGAATTTTTGCACTGGGGCAATCTGAGATTTTTGTGCTTACCAAAAAACAAAAGTTTGCAAAAACTTTACTTGATTAGGACATCAGTAAAGGAATTGCTGAGAGTACTGCTCGCCAATCTAAAAAGAGGGAAAGTATCAAGTTCAGGTGCTGCTCAAAGTTGTTTTTTGCAGTGGCGGCGGCTGGCCTCAGCAGCGGCACAGGTTGTTGGGGTGTCCTCATGCACTTTAGCATTCCACAGTATCTCGATGTCTTTGCAAGTTTCGACCACCTCCATCTGATGAGAAGTATTAAGTAGAAGGGAAATATGCTGGCATTGTGAGCGCTAAAAAAGGACAAATAACGAGTAAACTATTGTCATCGCATCGTTGAGAAACGGAGAGCGCAGAATAAAACGTTTTTAGTTGTTGTGCCTTCATGACCCAGGTTTTCCTCTTGGATTTTTGTCTTGAAGTTTGTGGGAAAAAGGGAGAGATAGCGGAGTGAGAAAATAATATGCCGGTTGAGCCGGTCTTTTTCATTTTAGCTTGTGCCCGCCCGTCATTGCCCCGTGAAAGGATAGAGCGGCGCCCATACAAAACTGTGGAGAGAGTACGCTGGGAAACCAAACTTTTTTGGAACTGTTTAGGAAAGCAGCAGCTATTTGAAATAATGTTCCGTGTTTTCATACAGTGTTATCATTGGGAGTGTGACGATCGTCGTCGCCGTAGCCACCAGTAATAGCTCGAAAATGAAAAGGGAGTGAAGATGAAGTATTATGGAGTTGTGTGAACAGGAGAGAGGAACGATGTACGACAACTTAGAGTTTCCCATTGTATTTAATGCGAGCATTGTGTGCTGGCGGTTCAATACTTATTTCAGAATGGTGTGTTGATGTGTGCACGGTAAAAAATTGTAGAGCCAGCATATATAGTCGAACAAACACTGGCAACCGCACTTCTTCCCGTGTCTTCCTGTTTCTTTTAGTTATTATGTCATGCCTCACTCTCTTTTCAAGTTGTGGTCGGTGTAAAAGGAAGCAGGAGAGAAAGAGAGAGAAATAGCTTCCGGTGTGTGGAGTAAATGGGAATACAAACAGGATTTCCACAAGTAGTAGTAGTAGCGCCACTATATAGAGGCAAGTAGGAAGAGAGCGGCGCTAGTTTTAGCAGTAATTTAGCAATAAATATAAATGCATTTATTTTCTACTCAGAACAAAACGCAAACAAAAATATTGGAAGATAGAAAAGCTCAGCTTGGCGTAATGCTATGCCATCATCTCACCAGCATCCGCGTCATGACCACCACCACCACATTTTGTTTGTTTGCTTTACACAGTGTGTCTTCCTTTTTCCCAATAAGTTTCTCCCAAAGAAAATTTTTTTTTCGCTTCCCACCACTCTCCTTGGAATGCTGACTCATGACTACCACCACCACATTTTGTTTGTTTGCTTTACACAGTGTGTCTTCCTTTTTCCCAATAAGTTTCTCCCAAAGAAAATTTTTTTTTCGCTTCCCACCACTCTCCTTGGAATGCTGACGACTTATCAAATTTCCTTCGGTTGTCACTCCAGACAGCCTCACTCGTAAAAGTTGTCTACGAAAAAAATATATGCAGATGGGAACATTTATTATGTCAATTCTACTCGTGATTTTGACGTGAGTCATATGGCGCATTTCTAATTACTGTTTTATATGATGTGGGAATTCTCAAAAAAAATTATATTCATGATGTGCGTAGGTATTAGTTACTCTATCATGGGCTATATGACTGAGCGCAGGATATTACTACATTTGAAAAATAAATGGAAACGACCACTGTAGGGAATAAAAACTGCCAAGCTAATAAAGATGGAAATGTAAATCCACCTCTTTCTCCCAAAGACGGATTTTCGCCGTGAAATGCTACAAAGAGTGAAATGGATGGGTGGGAAATTTTCTCCGGTGGAGTATTCCACTGTGGGAACTGACTAGCAGGGCTCATTTCATACCGCCGCACTTTTCATCTGATGATGAGCGCTCGTTACGGTGAGGGTAAACCAGCTCCTCTGCAGCTACTACAACTACTTTTGTTTTCTGCTTAGCTGCTTCCCCTTCGATTTTCATTGCATCGTCAACAGCCACTTTCACGAATAATAACAACCGTCATCATCATTACAATGTTGCTAAAAACGTTGGCATTTTATATTTTTTTTCTCTCAGTGTGTTCCGTCGAGTGTGAATATGTATATATTTTTTTGAAATCAGTTTTCAGCCTTGTGCGCTTCCTCCATCCACCATCATCAATTCCAGCTTAGCATTTCATTCACATTCGCACTGTTTACTTGCAAATCCTTACTAATGTAGGCTTTAATGGGAGTGCACACGTCCGCGCAAATAGTTTTTTTTCGCATTTAAGTGTTTATTCTGTGCTGCGTCTTCCCAGTTATTCTGGCTTTCTCGGTAGCTACTTAACAGCAGTTGTTGTTTTTTTTCTCTGTGCTCCACTCCTCGTTTCCGTTTCCCTGTGCTTGATTCTCTCTCTCCCCCACCAATGTGCAAATCTCATTTTCCAAACTTTTACTTGGAAACCCTGAGTTTTCTCTCACACAGCCTTGTTCCCATCCATCCTCCTTTTTTCCCATCGAGTACTGACTTGTTTGTATTCTTTGTTCCGCCTTCACTTCCTCCACTGACTGCCACACCGCTACTGCTTCTTCACTTCACACAGTTTGGTTGGAAAATTGCTCTTGTGAATTAACTAACTCAAATTGTGTGCTCATTTGTGACAGCTTCCCTTCTGTGTCTCTGCTGAGGAGGAGAAACGGAATGTCACATTTCATTTATTACCACCACATAACTACTACTTTCCCTCACAACTACCTACCCAACCGCCACTCTTCTCCTTTTCCACCAATTCCACTCCGAGCAGACGGCTTTAAAGGAAAGACGTCCTGTTCCAGAGACACGGAGAAATTGACGCACACATCCACAGCGTAAAACCTTGATTTGTGCAAATTAAAACAGAAATTACCAATTTCGCTCATTTCCCTCTTTCCCTTTCGTTTTACTTTTCGAACGCAATTCCTCCCTCTTCCAGATGCCAGTGTGCTGACGGAGTGCATTCAGCTGTAACCTCATTTCAAAAATAAAGCCCCCGGCTACTCCCTTATTAATGATAAAAATTGAAATCACAGAGAAATCAAATAAGCTCTCTGCACGGATGCAGCAAAACCTAATTCAGCAATGAGGATGTGAGCAATGACTGTGCGCCACTTGCTGGAAATTATTTACAAAACATCTATGCTTCACCTGTCCGTAATCCGCAACTGGATGACATTTTACTTTGGGATTCCTATTCAATTTAAATAGGCGCTTCTTCTACCTCATAAGTACTCATAATGACTTCTTTTCTGAAGCAGCCTTTAAAATTGGACAAATCCGGTAGCTCACAAAAAACGACTTTGTCCCTCTTCTTACCCAAAAAAAATCCCTTTTTCCGCTTTTAAACTCGTCAGCAGCGCATCCAAGCGCTTCCACTTAAATTTTATATAACGTTTTTCTACCGTCCTTGTCAAATTCCTTTGAAAGTTTGCTCAAAAAATCCAAAATTGGAAGGGAAATGCAAAAAATGGAAACCCGTTTACAGCAACCACATCGCACTGCCCGAAGGGGAAATAAATGGTAAAAAGCCCATTTATTTTCCATTTCTCTTTCCCCATGCAACCTGGAGGGAGAGAAAAGCTGCACCACCATTGCAGCAACTACTACAAGCGGTGTGTGATAGCAACATCCCATCCACTTTTAGAAAATGATGGGCACTTACAGCAACTGCGTTGCGAACACTTGTATGATTGATACATGCAATAAAAGAAATTAGATGTAAATTCTGCACTATAAAACAGAATAAATTGCCAACATAGCGGTACATTTCTGCACATTTCAACTTCCAAATGTCACCCTCAGCCGAATGGAATATGCTTCGTTCTATTTATACATTTCAATTTAAAAGTTGCTCTATTGAAAAATCCATCCTAAATGATTACTGACTGTGATTTATTTTTGGAAAACTTCTCATTACCTGCGCCTCCCTTCCTTTTTTACAGCACTTCTTTCTCCAAATTTGCTTTCTTCCTTTTTTGCGTAATCCTCCTTAGAGCTAATCGCAGTTTGTGCTACATACATTCCAATTACTCATTGTAAGCGTGGAGTGACGGAAAAAGCTGAAAAGAAACTTCCTCTTTCCTGTAGAAAAGAAAATTAATGCTAATTATAAATTTCCACTAGCTCCCATCCAAGAACAGCTTTCATAGTCCGTCAGTCATAAATGTAAAGCTGAATGGGCTCATGTGGAGATCATCGCCATTTTCATTTCAGTCATCATAAAAAAGCCAAGAACCCTCCGTTTTTCCTTCCCTTCAGCAAGCAAGCAAGCACACACCAAAAGCAATGGAATCGCAACCCCACACATACCCAAAAATAAAACGACAGGATGGGCCATTGTACTAGTTGTTTTCGAAAGTCAGCACTATTTTCCTCACATACACTTTCAAGTCCTCAAAAAAAATGTTTTTTGTGCCTACGCCCTCACTTCATTGTGCTGTGGATGAGGATGATGATGACTAGGTATGTGATGATGACGTTATTAATTCCCAGCTTTATGTGCTTTTCCTCTTACAAAGTAGTACGCTATCCAGCATCCGCTGCTCCGCTCAGTGCACTAAAATGGAAGGAGAGGATCATCTCCCGTGTCTTCCGGACTGCTCAGCTTTTCAGGCATGCACAACAAGTTAGAAGTGAAAGTAGTCGTTTCTGAAATAAGATTGTGATGCCGACAGTAATATTTGTTGTGATGGGAGAGTTTTTTTGAATGCACAAAAAAAACATAAAGTGCTGCGGCTATGGTCGTTATGGACGGAAGATTTTTTTTTATACTTTTCTCAGAAAAAGGTATGAAAATGTATATAATTTTGGAATGGAGATGTAGGAAAGGAATGCAGATGAACAAAATAACATTTTTTTTGCTTTCTCTTGAGTAAAAAATGAAACAAGTGCTTGAATTTTTAAACTCATTTCCAGAATAAAAATTCATATGGTCTAGGGGAAAAAAATTTAAATGAGTAGGAAGTCTCGCTGACAGCACCTTCACATAGTTTTAATTCCCTGTGGATCCTTGCACACACACTTTCATAATGATTTCTCCTTCATTTTGTGGAAATGCTGGGAATTGCGAGTAGTGTAGAGTACTTGAAAGTGGTTGCCTAAAAATTTCATTACTTGGCATAAGAGCTTATCAGGGAGGGTAGTAAAAACAGAGGAGACTCAAAAACTGATACTGTTCCGGTACTAAATTTTCAGGAATTTGCAAGTTTTTTACTGCTACTGTAGTTCTCGTGTTTTGCATTCTTGTGAGTGGACTGTCACCTCTGCATAACTCCACAAAATTGTAGAATGTTATCGGCAACGATTATTTGAAGACACTGACGATATGCACTTTTACATGACGCTATTGGCAAAGTAATGATAGTCACCGAGAGGGATCACCAACCAAATTGTTATCATCATCGTCATCGGGGAAAAAACTTAGGTTGTATTTTATTGCCATCATCGTGCATGTATGACACCGAGACGATACGCCAACTGGAAGGCACGTATACACGGAAACCAATTTTCGTGTAGTATTAGAAAGAAGGAAGGATTTCACCAGATTCCTTCCTTGCATCCGGTTTTATGGTTTTTTTTATATTGTCTATAGAAAACCGAGGGTAGGAAATGAGGAAAAAGTGGAAGAAAGACGGAGACACTATGGCATTGGACAAGACATCCCCACAATAGGGGTATCGCTGTGGGTAATGATGGGAAGGACTGTAGCCAGGAATGATGTCCCATTGAGGAGGTTGACACTGGATCAAGGGAAAGTATTTATTTTTATAGCAAAGAGAATTCCACTCTCTGTACGTACGTCCATGCTCCCGTATAACTAACTTATTTTCTTAACAAAAAAAAGAATTTTCCCAATTTCGTAAGACTGCACTAGTACTCTAGGTAGATCCATTGTCTTACTCACGCATGTCATTCTGCAGTATTTTTCAGCCAGTGTGGAGCACGTCTGCACATCCGTTTAGTACTGGGGAAGGCAGTTAGGACAGTCTCGGAATTACATTTTAGTTTTTCTTTTCAAATATTCTGAAAATGGAATTAATTTGAGGGAGCCTCTGCTATATTTCCGATGGGACTGTCGGACAGCAGATATTTCAGGGTAAATACGGCTTAAAATGTTTTTAGTTACGCGCAAATGAACTTGCTCTTAGGGACAAGTGGGTAAAAGGCTCGCTTGCCTCTTCTCTCCTCCTCTACGCTAATGCAGATGAAAATCGTTTTGATAATGTTTGCAAGCCTCTTCATTATTTTTTTTGCTGGGGCCCCAAAAGTAAGTAAATTTTTCTGGAGCGTCTGTCTTACCAAATTAGTTCAGTAAATCACTCCAGCATGGAGCTCCCTCCTCTTTCTGCTTCGCTCTTCAAATATTAATAATCTCTTTTCTGGTAGTGTACAGGGACTACACGGACTATGGGGGCTTGCTATTTATCCCTGAGCTAACAATGCCATTCTTTTCCTTTGCTTTCATACTTTCTGTCTCAACTCTCAACTTTTCCTTTCTATTTATTGGCTATCGAAGCTATACTTTTTTATAGAGGAGGCCCAGCCAAGAGCAGAGACTTTCTCATTTCGGTGACGCCGCAAGTGAAGATGGAAACTTGCACTCCATAATACATTTGAAGCTGGCCAAATACATCAAACATTGGTTTGCTCTTGGTAAACCATTTCCTCATAATAAAATATCTTGAATTAAGCCATCCTCATCCAACGTAAGCTGATAAGATTTCCTATCTTCTTGAAAAGGAGCACGTGCAACCGTCGAATTCCATTTTAGTAAGAAAAAAAATCTCTGAGCGGACTCGACCAGCATTCAATTTTCAGGAAAACGGCTTTCTCTTCTGCTCACTGCGAAAGGAGGAAAAGAAGGAGGTACGCGGAGCAGTGTATCACTTTTCACCTTTATTCCGAGAAACGTGGCTAGTGACTAGGAGGAAGCGGAGCGGCAACCGTTTTCTATTTCTCGGTAGCACAACATTCTCTCGTACATAACGCATGTGTTTTTACAGATCCTAAATATCAATTTACCCTCCTTCCCTCCTCTCTCCGTTTTTTCCTCTTTTTTTCATTAAAAACAAATGGTAAAACAGTCAAATTTTATGTGCCATTTCGTTCGCAATAATAGTTAAAATTATGGACACTACAAGTGCATTCGTTTTGGTTGCGCGGAGGAAGAGCTCTGCCCATTTACAATTTTCTTAGTATTTTGTGTCCATTTATTTCACTTCTAAAATGCGGTGCTATTTTTTGTTTCCCTTTTCTCTTTCTCTTTTTTTCTCGCTCTCCCTTTCTTTTACGAGAGGGTTGTCTGGTTGGTTGCCCGATGAAGATGCAGAATTTGTATGCTATCGGCATCCATAAAATTTCACTCATTCTCCCTCTCTTTTTAGCTTCCCTTCTCCGGAAGAGAAAGAAAGTTGTTGTGTACGTGGGAATCCATTTCTAACTACACAACAATCAAAATCGAAACAAGGAGGAGTAAAAGCCCTCAAAATTACACCTTCATTCTACCCAAAAGACTTATAGATCGAACTGCTTTTAAACAAGCTCCGTTCGGGACTCTTACAATAGCATGCGTGCACATACCCGTTAAGAGTAGGTACTATCCAGCTTTACATAGCTTCTTCGGATCTTTCGTGGGGCATCTTCATAAAACTTGGGATACGCTGAAATAGGAATTTCTGAAATGTTAAAATGTCTGACACTCACTTGTCGGAAGTAGACATTGTGCGGTTATGCATTGTTCATGTTTTTCATCTTAATTCATAATTAGACATACATTAAATTTCTTTTGTATGTGTCACGGAGACTTGCATGAAAATCTCAAAAGTTTACTCTTTCACTCTTCTCCTGGAACGGATTATGTAGCTTTCTAATGAAAAACCGGTGTACATATATGGAAAGGTTGACGCATTCCATAATAGCTTCTTTGGCATACGATTTCTGTGCAAAAATTCATACATCGCCGGATGCAACCATGAGAGAGTTTCTCAATGACAATTTTTTCCTCCTGATTACACGCATGTTCTGATCTCCATCTCGTACGAGTAGCTACAATTTGCAAGACACGAAGCCACTCTTTAATTTTAAATACTTGCGAGCGTCTTTTATATGCAATTCGCAAAAAATGGCTAAGTTACGTCTCTGCCACTGATGCGAGTGGAGTAAAAAATATATATAAAAAATATTTTTTTTTGGAGGGCGAGGAAACCCAGAAGAGTGGAAGTGAGGCGGATGCTGATACACTCTTATATCAGTTAGTTGCTCTAATATCATTAAAAGAGTTCCCCAAGGAAAGTCGGGTAAAAACATGCAAACGGAGAGGAAAGAGAAATTGGAGCTGAGTTACTGCTAGCAAGGAATATTATTATTATTACTCACTATTACAACTCTGGTGCTCTACTAGGGGCAGAGCCTGCCTCCACTTCCACTTCTGCTAGTAAACAGAAGCAGACAGATAGACAAAGTGATACCATTTTCACGTACAATAGTTCCGTGCAATATTGGATAAATAGTGTATAGCGGGATGTGGAGCTTTAAGCGGAAACGGAGTGAGCTGTAAGCTGAGCAAGAGAGGGAGAGCACTCAGAGAAACTCGCAAAGTTCTTCTGAACGGGCTTGTATTATAGTACGCTGCAAAAATACTGCTACACACAATCATGATCATGACGATGATGACGGAAATAGTCAAGGCACCCAGAGACTTGTTCCTCAACTTAATTCTCTCTTTTTTTTTCTCCCTTACTCACCAATCTTACACGCTCCACTCGACTTCTCCCAACCTGCTCTCCTTTCATATAAAAATGTGCGAGTGCGGCGGATAGCGGTGTATATAGCCATTCCAACAGTGCATTAGCTAAAAATGAACTTTATAGTCTGGGAGGAATAGAATATGGAAAGTAGTGCTGACGTGGTGGAGGGAGGCACACACCAATTTCACCTAACCTCTTATATGCCGGGAGAACCACATTATTCTATACAAAATATAAATGTCGCTTTCAAATTCACTCTGTAATTTATAGTGATGAAGAGTGAATAAATAATATACGACCGTTTTGTCGTCAGCCTCCATTTTTCCTTACTTACGCTTCCTCCCAGATATGGACTACTCCAACGAGTCGATTTTGACTTGAGACTATAGTCTCCATACGCAAATACGTGTCTAGGTCTCCACCGAACGTGGAATGCCAACGAGCCCCATAGATTCCAAGTTTTTTGGAATTGCAGTCTTTTTTTCTACCTACATGCAGATAAGTGGGGTAAAAGGATGATGCTCGCCATTTATTCGCTCTTGTAAGAAAAGCCTTTGTTTTTGTCTCTCAAGTACACACACTTCAGCCCAGAGAACGGAAAGATCCCGTACACTATGCACGCCAAATGCCGATGATTTGCATTCTTAACTTTTTTTCTGACTTGCTCACTTTTTTTCCGGCTCAGACACTCCTCTGTTTATTTTTAAGTTGGGCCATTACCGTATTTCAGTCATGTCTCTGAGCGTGGATCAAGGGTATTTGCAGAATGTAGTGCATAATTGGTATGGAGCCTCCTTAGCCAACCACTTATGGGGTGACTTGCACTAGATGACAATGACAACGCACTCTCAAATAATTGCCTCACTATTAGCGATAAGGAATGAGCTCTACTAGAAAATGGAATGTTGGAGGAGGGCGTGTGGTAATTTAACAAAAAAAATTGCAACTAGTCCAAACCCTGAGACTTTATCTTAATTTAGCAATACGTCGTGTTTATTTGTTGTTGTTTAGTATATAATAACAATAAGAGTGGTGACAGGATGTAATAATTTTCCTGTGGATTTACAAGCCTCCCAGGAGAAGGAAGACGGAACTTGAGATTGGAGCTGTTGCGAGGAAAAAGACAGAAGGAAAAGGGAAATGCTTAACGATGTGAAGTTCCATCATGACGGGAATGGCCGATAATGATCGCGTCATCATCCCACAGCCCCACTTTGTTTTGTCACTTGAGGTTAGCAGTTGAGTCGTCAGTCGCCAAAATATGTAATAGCCAGCCCACACTCCCCAGTAATGGTGCTTGCGTAAGAAAAGCATTGAATTACCAATTTTAACCTCGTACAAATAAATAATTATGCATATCTACTATGTGGGTCGATCTCAACAAATGGTCAAAATATTATGATCATTAAGCAAAAAAGTCCAAAAAGTCGCATTATTTTGCAATACGATATGCTTCACCTTCTCATGTTACCCACATGGATTTTGGCGTTCTTTTAACTTGAGTTTGCACCTCGGCCGGAAATGCCGAATAATAGGATCTTCCTCCCCGGAGTAAAAGTTTAGCAATTAAACGAGTGTCACTGCCTTCGGAGGTCAGTGCTAGTTAAACGCTACAGTGAAGGTTGTAAATAACTACTACTCCAGTTGCCTTCCTGAAAATGTTGAGTTTTCCCAAGTCATTTTGAAATTGCTGTTTTATTGCATCCGGGGGAGAAATAAGCTTTACCACTTGTTTGACAATGTAGGATAACGGGGTGGACGAAAAATGATGTTGTTTCGGATATTGTTTGAAACAGTTTCTTTCCGCTACTTCTGCATGCCAACTCATCACATAACTCGCCCACTTTTGTGTGCAGCACGAGTTCCTCCATCCAATTTTGTTTACGACGATAATTTGGTTTTTACGTCTGTTTTGGTTTTCTGACCGTTTTAAAGGTTTTTATTCCCCGTCATAAAGATTTTAATGGCTCGAGAACGACTTCGCTTGACTGCTATTGTTCTTTTAAATCATTTCGGGAGTGCTTCTGCTGAAATACATGATTTGTCGTTTATAGCTTTGCCTGAAAATCCAATCTAGATTACTGGCAAGCATTCTACTCTTAACATGCCAACACCATCCAGGTTTTTCTAGGAAAGTTAAAACGCGCTGAAGATCCGAGTGTGCTACTGAAGTGAAAATGGTTTCAGGTTGGATGGCAGTGGTAAAAAAATTGTGAGCAAGAAGAAAAACGCATAAAAATCCTCTCCAAGTGAAAATGCTATTTCAAAAAGAAAAGCTGGGTTAAAAGAAATATGAAAGTCTTTCTCATTTGCTGGGTTAAAAAAATACGAAATCTGTGCTACACGGTATTACATAACAAAACTATACAGCAGTCACATTTACTGTCATTTAGACGTTTTCCCAATATTCGAGAATGGGGTAAAGGAAGCTTCAAATATTGGAAAAAATTGCAACAAAATGACACCTAGTTATATGAACAAGTTTTATAATAATCGCACGTCTCACACCACACACGTCTTCAATGCAAGTCTGTCTTTTCACTAAAGAGCTAAAATATGTCCAACTAAATTGTCTTTTCATCAAAAAAAAGAATTTATCGTGGGTTATGGCTGGGAAACTTAAAAAAATTTAATTCCATTGAAGTCTACTTTCAGGAAAATAGTATTAGTTTTTAGTCTGGATAAATTTTCCAGAGGCACTTTTGACTTTTTAGCAGGCACACATGCACTACGCACATGGGTAAACAGAAGAAAAGTGACAGCAGCGTTCTCCAAAGACCATCAAACACGAACTGAGGGCAATCCCACAGCAGCATCATCGCTGAACGGCTGAAGATACTAAACTACTGGAAAAAAGTTGTTTCTGAGATTTGTTGTGTAGGAATTTACCTCAACTGAGAAGGTGCTGAAAGTTCGCAAAAAAAAGTGGCTAGATGGTGGATACTTCGTCAGAATGTGATGGAACGTTGTTGGTGTGGATAATAGTTTTGCATTTTGGTTAGGATTTTGTTTTGTTGTTAGGATTACCACTGGAATCAGATTGGGTGAGATGAGCAAAGGGGCAGACGAACTGTAAAAAAAAACAAAATCGAGCTGGGTTGTGTGGTTTTGGCTGGCTTTGTGATGATCAGTCAGCTGAGTCCAGTTCTCCTGTCAACAGTAGTAGTGGGCAGATCCGGACAAAAACTCTGCCATTTTGATTGCTTAATCTTTAGTGATATAACTTTAGTTAGTTTAAATGAATTTTTAACTGTGTAGTTTTTTGTGTTAATTTGAAATGCATGGCTAGGAGAAAATGAAGAGCCTTAGAGAAGTAGCAATTTGGTTTGGGTTTCTGGTGACATGTCACTTGACAGTTGACGGGTTAGTTAGCCACAAACGAAACCAGACGATTTTTACTGTTAGTGTAGTTGATGACGAGGCGTCGCAGTTGTCTTCATTTGAGGAATATGACATTCAGTTGGCGATAAATGGCTCCCAGAAATATGTTCCGATTGTGTACTGGCATGGAATGGGTAAGTTTATAAACAAGTTCAGCATAGTGTGTTGCTAATGCCAGTTGGCAAATTGCATACAATGAACGGAGATCATTGTGTTTAGTATGTTTTGTATGCAAATTTTTATTGATTTCGATGTCCGTCAATTAAATTTTTCTAGGCGACGCTGGAGTGCATGTAAAGTATGCGTTGCGCTTTATTGAAGAGCAGTTGAAAGGCGTGTACGTAAAGTCTGTGCAAATTGGGGCATCTATTCCAGAGGTATGTGTCCATTTCAAGTGCAATATAAGAATAATTCTAATTTTAAATTACAGAATTAATATTTGTGTTTTCGTAGGATATTAATAGCGGATATTTTGGGAGCTTAAACGATCAGGTATATATTTCTTTTTAAAAAAACTTTTAAAACAATGTTTTGCTTAAATAGACTATTTAATTATTGTAAAGTTCATAAATTTATATCAGGTTCAAAAAGTGTGTGATGAAATAAAAAACGACCCTAATCTTCAGCATGGGTACAATGCAATTGGTCTATCCCAAGGTGGCCAGTTTTTGTAAGTTGAATGCTGTTACTTAATTAATGTTGGTTTTTTAGGTTTTCATTAACCACAACGTTTATGTTACTTTTGAATTGTTTTACAGACGAGGTGTAGCACAGAAATGTCCAGAGCCACCAATGTACAACTTAATATCCTTAGGAGGTCCACAGCAAGGGGTTTTCGGTCTGCCAAAGTGCTCTGACCCTCAGAAAATGTGGTGTGGAATGATTGATAAGCTGCTAACCCATGTTGCTTATACTGGGTACATAAACTTGGAAATTTAATAATAATAAAATATTAATTAATTTAGAATAGCATACACCAGCGCTAGGTAGAAACTGGTGAAAATGGTATTTGTTTCTGGTAGTACATATATAGCAAAGTTCCCGAAGGTCAGTGACTGATTTCATATAACATTGCGTATACGTTTTGTGTATGCACTCAGTTATCAGTCTGTTATCTTAAATGTCGTTCGTGACAGGATAAAGTAGCTGATTAATTAAATTTACCTATTTGTTATTTATTACTTGATAATTGCAGATGGGTTCAAAACTTCCTGGTTCAAGCGCAGTACTGGCACGATCCATTTAGGGAAGAAGAGTATGTCGAAAGTAGTGTATTCCTTGCGGATATAAACAATGAAAAGGTGAAAATTTGAAAATTTCGATTAAAAAATGCATCTTTGTGTTGCAAATTATGATGTGAAACACAAACACTATGCTAAACATGCTAATGTATTTTAAAATGTTTTCTTGGTTTTGCAGTGCCTATGTACACCGAGGTTGGTAGTTGTGCCTTAACTTAAATCTGAAAACGACAATGCTATTTACTACAGTATTTTAACAATTATATTTGTGTTGTTTAGGATTGGCTGGGTTTAAAGCAAATGAAGGAGAATGGAAAACTCCATTTTCTTTCTTCCGAAGGAGACCATTTGCAATACGAGACCGACTGGTTTAACAAGAACATTTTAAATCCATTTTTGAACATGACATTAAAAGTATAGTTAAGAAATACCGAAATACGGCTGACATTCTTTGTTTATATTGTAACATTAATTACTTTTTAAACGATACATAATATTGCAAGTTATACTTAAAGTGCAGTAATAAAGATTTGTAACACATAACAAATCGGGATCTTAAGATTATTACATTTACGTATTTATTTATGTCTGTTCATTCAACCCCTTTAAAAGGGAATTTTTAGCAATTTTCATGGCAACGTTTGGAATTTTTAAACTGAAGAGGGGAAACACCGAAAATAAGATCAATATGCCTTCAAAATTAGAGTAAAGTAAATGAGTAAAAATATGTTGATCAGAAATTTAACGAAACGAGACCAAAGCGCCCAATCGGACAACTCCATATTTTTGAAAACTTCACTCAAAATATAGCAACAGATCAACTTATTAAAAGTCCCTCACGTCAAAATATTAATTCATAATTCCTAATAAAATTCTAGTTACAGGTTGATTTTGCTAGAAATCACAGTATAGCTCTTATACTATGCATAATATACATTGGACCGTCTTTTCACTATGCGATATACCCCTGAGTTATGCACACTCGAGTCGTAAAAAAGACCATGTTCATCTCCTCTTGTGGCCTGCAGTAAATGAGCAAATATCGGTTCGCTATCATCAGATGCATATATCCAAAGAAAAGCATAACAGAAATGAAATCAGCAAAACTTTTATTGTGGCAGTAACTTGTATTTATTTTGCAAGTTATAATTTTCAACAGTATTTATGATTACCAAATTATCTCTAATGTACATACTATAACTATTTGTCATTTATAAATACTGGCAACTGTTGCACTTTGTTGTTCCCGACATTATAAAGGTTGCGTAATGTTATAAGTTATTAGTATCGCAATTTACGGAAAAATTAAAATTATATTGCAACGACAAGAAGCAAATTGCAGAATGCTTGTGCTGCACAACTGCAAAAGAAATTAAGGAC
>JAHZND010004444.1:0-10477 GCA_027744115.1 Acrocyrtus sp. NNG-2020 | reverse complement strand
TAGGTGAAATTTTTGTCTTGCTGCATAAATAATGTTTTTCATAGTTTCTTCTATTGCGTTTTACCTCTAAAAATGCAAGGGGGAAACACCAAACGAGTGAAATTTTTATTTTATTTTATGCATCTAATAGCAATCATAAAATAATATTTTTATCATAGTTCATTAAATCAATTGCATGAAGGACAATTAAGTTTTTCCCCACAAATGATTGTATAACGGATAAAGTGAAGGAACGGACTTACAACGTATACAGATATTTTCCCCCACTTCATCATCACTTCCTCACAGACTGTATTCAGTATTTTTAACATTACCTCCTGCAACAGACATGGCAGCTAAAAAGTCATCAATGCCATATATTTTGTAATTTTTTGTACCTATTTTCCATTTGTGAAATGTAGGGGAGCTGAATAGGAAGATTGAACACATTCATTTCATAAGTAAAAATGTTCGTATCTTCACATACGCACACCATAAAGATTTGATGTGAGTGAGCTGTGAACATCCAACAGCATGAAAAAAGCACACTTTGCATTTAAGATTGTCCATTATTAAAAATATACGATTGTTCCCTTCTAGTTGCCTTTGCTTCTCCTGACAATCTGGCATGGGATGCACATAAAAAATAAATTAATTGACTAAATAATTGGATAATGAAATGCTTCTTCTATTAGGCTGTAGCACATCTATTTCGCTTTGCACATCATATCCTTCAAAACTCTCTTCTCGTAGCTTGGCTGCAAATCTAATTAAAATCGTAATGTCAGCGTGACATTCATTGTGAATATGCTCCGTAAAATACCATTAAAATTGAAGTAAAAAGAGGTTGTGTGTACTGTCCAGTATGGCAGAAGGTACATAGAAACAGAAAATAAATATAAAGTGGAGGGAAATAAAGATAGGCTAATATCAATAAAAATCATTTTCAATGCTATTCTTGCATTTGACTATATGTATATACAACTGCATAATATACTGGGTCTGCATACGACTGTACACATTAATATCAGTTAAAATCTCATGTGATATGATGTATTTACGCAGGGGTTTATAAGGAATACTATCATGTTGGTTACGATGTTTGTTATTAAGCAAAAAAGTAATGGAGGGGATTGATATATCTACCTAGATAAGCTTTTATCCCTTACAAACTACCTGTCTAATCGGCAAGTACTGTTTTCATTTTTAATGTTATGCTGATTAAAACTTTGTACTGTACGGGCCACTTCATATTGTTTGCTGCATGAAAAAAGTTACTTCTGCCACGTGAGACTTAAATGCAAAATTTCGGTTTGAAGTAAAGTGATTCAAAGCCACCTCCACCTCTCTTTAAAAATCGCAATATTCGTATTACTAAAGCAATATATAGTAAAGCAATTAAAAGTCTAGAAGTTAGGATGAAATAAAGTTTGATCGAAAAGGCCACCCTCTTGCTCAATACGATTTTTTTAGTAATCACTTATGACCTTGAGCTCATCGTATTTCTTAGGATCTTCACGGCAAATTTTTCTAAATGTGGCATAAAACTAGCCAATTTGGAAAAAGTTTAAAGTCACCTTTTGACGCAGAAATTTACCGGTGCGAAATTTCATTTCGGTTATCGTAGTTAGTAGTTGCTTCTCAAGCGGCATAAAATGAGGAAAAACAGGTAAATAAAGTAAATACTCTACACTGAAGTAGACCCAGTTTCTATGTCTCGGATCGACTGAATCTTGAGATGCCCCCAGTAGCTCGAAGAAAGTTTCAATTTCACTCGATGAAGGTGTCCTGAAGACCGTTAAGTGAAATGGAGAGAGTGAATTTACATTTCACTAGATAGACGTGGAAAGAGAGGGACACTTTTCATTTCAAGGTAACGCAGTGATAAAATGTGTTGAGGTCAAGTAAGGCCTTTAACGCTGAACTACACAGACAAACAGTAGACAGACGTTTCTCACAGTACACTAGTGCATCGTGCATGCTTCAATCTTTCTTTCATCTTCTTATTCTAACCTGCATAATCGGGATACAATTGAAAAAGACCTTCAAATGCAGGGTTGGAAGCTAAAACCCGACAAAGCAAGAAAACAAAAGGACATGCTAAGTTGCAATTCTCAGTTTAAAGTTTTCACAGCGAGGAAGTAGTTCTGCGTGTACGTATTGAAAGGAGTTCTGATGGCACCTTAGCTCTCTATATCGCGCATGCATAGAGAAGGAGCAAGTAGTAGGTAATGCAGTAAGCATCAAATTTCACAAGATCATTAACTCGTGCTGCCTGGGTTCTGGTGGAAATTGAGTGGAGATGGTGTATTCACTTCACGCTCTCCTCCTCGACTGCTTGACGATCTGGTGGGGATTCCTGAAGTGCCACTTGGAGTGGCTGAAGTAGTGCCACAAGAGCTAGCACCTTCACCTCCACTGCCACTAGTACCTCTTAGAGATGCCCTTTTACTAGTAGCCTCGGCTAGTGGTGGATTGGTCGAGAATGTCGTCGCCGACGACGTCGAGGACGAAATCGTCCCTTGTCCATCCTGCCTAGCCATAGACTCTGCCACTGCTGCAAGTGGGTTATTATTCTCAATGCCCCTACTACTACCGCCATTTCTATTACTATTGCCTGCGTTATTATTATGATTATTACTGCTATTATTGCTAGTGGACCCTTTAGGACCATTATTATTATTAGAGCAGCTAGTGTTACCAGTAAAGTCGTTGCCACTGCTGGCAATACCGGAGGAACGGAGGCTTTTCGGAGAATTACCAGCGAAACTAGCGTCATTATTCCTACTAATAACCTCGGGTGATGTGGAATTTCGATTTAAAATTTTTACGAAATCTGTTTGTTGTTCATCCTTCTGGTGATGTGTTTCCATCATTTCTGTAGAGGCCACTTGATTCTGTCCAGTGCCACACCCACTCCCGCAGCCGCTGCTTCCCTTAGCGCTGCTAGAAGATGAGGATTGTCCTGGGTTATTAACAGAATGTTTGAAAGCCGTATCAAAATGCTCCCCCTCATCATCACCCTCATTTAATAGAATTACTTCGGCGTGATCATTACCGTCATCCTGCTCATCACGCTTGTGTCTGTTGCTAGCTAAATTATTTCCTTCCAAATCCTCATTATCGTTCTCTTCAACTTCATCATTACCAGCGCCTCCATCAGAGCCTAGCGATGACGGCAGTTCGGCCTTAATTTGCAATATCTCTGAATCCGAAATCAGCCCAACAGAGGAAAGGCTTGGATCATCTTTTGATGTTCCTGTGCCGGATAGGGATGAAAGGGATTTTTTCATTAGTAGACCTAGCGGAGAAGCATCATCCCTGGGATCCCTACTTCCTGTAATGGAAGCGCGCCTTTGCTGCTGCTGCAGTTGATGTCTCTGTTGCAGAGCTAGGAGTTCTCTTTGGGCTTGCACCGAGAGCAAGCCTGCCGCAGCGCTGTTAAGAACTTGCTGAAGTGGCGAATTGCTGCTTGATGATGGAGAGCCAGGTGGTGGCAGACCTGACGTGGTGCTTGCACTCAATGTACCCTGTTGTTCAAGTTGCTGCAGGTGCTGAAGTGCTGCAACTGTTGCCGCAGCAGCGGCAGCTCCATGTTCATTTATATTGATTAGATTCACCCCGTGAATGGGATTGCTGCTTGAATGTCCTGCAGAATTTGACAAATTGGCTGCGTTTTGCTGAGCCCCTGCTGCGCTCGAGTTTCCCCCGGATGATGAAGAGCCAATAGAAGTTGTTGACTGGGATTGCTGGTGGTGGTGGAGAAGACTGCTTCCGCCGGAACTACCCGGATTCAGAAAGGGGCTCCCAAACTGCTGTGATAGGGAAATGTCCACTGAGCCATTATGAGATGAAGTGGAAGTCTGTGGGAGGCAGAGTCCGGTCTCCTATAAAATGGGATCGAGCAATCAATCAACCTGTTCTAAATCATGTGCTATCCAACTTGAGTCACATATATCCCTAATTCATTCTTAAATAACCAATTCAAACTAAATAAACTAGATGCTCGTAATTTTGACATTGTGTCAATTTCAATAAGTATGAATAGTTTTGAAACTTTTGAAAGCCAAGCAGCTCATACTCTAATCAGCACATGACAAGTCTCACCCGGTTAAAAATAAAGGGGAAGTCATCTTTCCCTCCTGGAGTATCTCGGAACACTACGGCTCGAATAACCCCTCTGATGTGCTCTTCGGGCCAAGTCCCCAAAAGAATGCGCTGTGGGCGACCACGTCCTTTTGGTCGCATGTCTGACATCAGGTCTAACAATTAACATTTTGCATTTCTCACTGTCATTACGTTGCAGACACCCTTTCATAGAGCCTACAGTTCGTGTCAGTTCACAAACTGCTAACCAGCAATCCCATGTATTCCATTACTAAAAGTACCAGTTATCGTTACGTACCAGAGCTAGGAACAAAACGGTATACAATTACATTGCAGAAGCAAATCAATATGCAATTTTAAAGAAATATTACGCAAATACACAAAAAAATATGAACAAACATGTACTCATTAAAGAAGCAGTTGCGTTGGGGTGTTAAATACTGAAAAATAACAGCACAGTGAATAATCCAGGAAGTCATCAAAATTCTTTTTTGATGTAAATTACACTATTTAAGCTCAACATAAATTTTTGCAGAGCGGAGTTTTGGCGCAATTTTTACCGGTTAGGTATTTCAGCCCCAGCCTAAAACTGTTCTTTGATATAAAAATGACATGCACTTACTTAAAAAATTAATGAGGCTTAATTTGGTACGAGAAATTCCAAATTGTGTGCAGCTACAGTTCTACGTACATTTTCTTTAACTATGTTGCCTTCAAAGCTTCACTAGACATTTTAATGGATTTGTTCAGTTGCTTTTTTGTGGCTTGACTGATGAAACAATCTAGTCATCTAAATTAATTAGAACCCACTCCGTGGTTAAAAATTCATTCTCCATTATAGCCAAATCGAATGAAAACGGTGTGTAGTATATTTATTAAAAACAGGTTACTTAGAAACAGCAATGAGCAATTCTGTCTGTTTCACAATGTTTTCCTTCTTCGTTTCATTTTTGCTTCTGGTCTGTCTGTCTTAATCAAATTGTCATTTTCATAAACGAACAAATAATGTCAATTAAATAAATAAATATTCTGTGGAAACCTATAAGGAACCATATATGGAAATATACATGGTAGTCGATAAAACTACTTTCAGAAAGAATGAAGTAACAGCAACAGCACTTGTCTATCAACTTATCAGATGAAAACTCTTTCCAAAAATGCCAATATAAATAATGCAGTGGGGATTAATGAGCTAATGTAATGACTGGAAAATTGACTTATCAGGTAAAGGAGTAAAAACAGTGAGAGGTATGGCTCATTTTTATTAATCACGAAAACATTTCAGCAACGAAAAGAGTGGACTGAGATAATTAGTAGTTTAAGAATTAAGATGGAACGGAAAGACAAAATTACGCTCACAGTTTGCTTATCATTTCGCTCTTTTCCCCACTAATTAATTACAACAATTGTCCGCCTTCCATTTCTGCAAAAGTCAAGAGAAACTGTTTATCACCTGCTTTCTTTCAGGAGAGAAACGATTCCGGGTAATTTATTCCATTAACGGGACAAAACGAAATGTTACAAAATGTTGTTGGTTTAATTTTTTACAAATTATTTATTTACAAGCGAAAAAATAAAAAGATTGTCATCGTCAATCTAAATTTTTTCACAATTAAAAGAAGCAATTAAACAAAACCTGATGTGATTTTCCGTCCTCTAAATTCAGGTCAGCAACCGAGTCCCTCCCAATGAGTATGTACACATGCATTCAAAAGACCTATTACATTTTATATCACTTATCATTAGGTGTATTCACTTTTCTTCGGCGTCTATTTTTGAAGAACATGAAAAAACTCTTAACTAATTCTAAATTGCCTCATAAAAAGAAAAACACACTATGATACTATCGGATTGCATGTTTAGACTTTATGCCTAAATTGAAACAAAAATCTTGTGAATTAATTATGAAAAAATCCACGAAAGTGAAGTGGCAGGGTAAACACGGGAGGGAGAAAACAATATTTAAAAAATCGTTCAGCGCATTTTTAATTTTTTATACATAGCAGTCAGTGTGTGCCTTTTCCCTATATCATCATCAAATCATCATAAAGAACCATCAGGAAAAATTGCTCGTCATTATATATTATTCAGGGTTATGGTGACATTCGCAAACAATTCATTATTCCATTTAATGAAAGCTGAATGCATGTGTTGCATGGAGAAAAAATAACGCAAACCTATTCTCCACCAATGCATTGTTCATACTTACAAGAAAATACAAATCTTCTTTCTATGTACCTACCTAGTTATAATTCTCCACTAAAAAATATTTTTAAAATAACTTGTAATAAACATTCAAATTTTACTATTTATGTTATTAAATATTCGCCAGTCTTTCATTTCTCTGTTTAAAAGGTGAGATAGAACACAATATAACTTAGGAAGGAGTATTGGAAACCCCGCATAGTATGTATTTCTCTTTCAGCTAGATGAATACATACTTAATACATTTTCCCGTCGCAGTAAAGCATACTTGCAAAAGTTTCCTTAACCGTGTTTTAACGTTTTCATTCCGTAGTTTTTTCTCGTTTGAATGCATATTATGCAAGGTAAAATTTAAAGAGTATAGTGGGAAGCTAGTTCAAGCATTTTCATCATAAACAATTCAAATTTTTCATGAAAGAAGTTTTAGAAATTCTGGTCTCTCTTTTTACCACAAAATTTAAATTAATATTCATACCATGAACCATTTAAAAAATAAAATTGCGCATAGTTATTAATTATGTACTTCTGATTTCTTTAATTTTAACACTTGTATTTAGACAGATTTTTTCTAATGCAAAAAGTACATCAATCAAAATAAGCAGGTACATTGCAATAGTACACCTAGGAATGGCAATTTGTACAGGAATCGTAAAACAAATAAATTAAAGCTAAATTTTAGTAAAATTCACCTCTACTAGGGGTCAAAAATTGTCAGAAATAACGAATTCAGTAACGAGACAAAAATTTTGAAACGTGTTTAAAGCTATGATAACCAAAGGCTTCTAATATAAAAATAGATACTACGTTTGGAATCGGCGACCCTAAATTTTACATTAATTACATGTTGCTATGGTTAGATAACAGACCCAGCCGCCGACATTCGGTCTAGTTTTAGCCGATGCATTCGTTTTTTTGAATGTTGGTCGGAGCGTAAGGGGGCTCGGGCTCACTAAAGTCAACCCACACTATAGTATCACAATGCCCCATATACTATCTAAAAATTAAACCTTGGAAAATTACTCCTGTTTTCTGAGTTTTCCTGTAAGCCTATCTAAATGTGCATTTACTGAAAATAAAAGCTGGCCTTTTTGTATGCTACCGTTATAGTGCTAGGGAACAACATGAAGTGTTTAATTGTTAGCTGGGGCATTGTGATACTATAGTTTGGGTTGCCTTTATTAAGGCTGACATTCGTTTTGTAGGATGACCGGAACTGGAGCGTAAGGGGGTTACGCTCCGGTCATCTTTCAAAACGAATGTCGGCTGAAACTGAATCTAATGCGTCGGTTGACACTTAAATTGAATACATTTGCAGACATGTCGCTGGTTTAAGGGCCTCTCTCAGGTCATACTGGTGATTTGTAAATCATGTGAGCAGTTACACAAGTATTTATTTGCTGTATTACACACCGTAGCTCCCACAGGTTTACCGGAGTTTGTGTTTGTGCGTACTATCTGAGTTAACTGTAGCCGATTCTTGCGACGACGTCTTGAAATATAGCTAATACACAGGGGTGTAGATGGCATGGCATAACAACTATATTTCCGAAATGCGTGTGGCATTTGCTTTTTTATAAACTATCCTAGCTGTAACTACTGACGGACTACTCATTATTGAGAAAAATATTCATAAAGGAGTAGAAGAAAGAAGGTACAGAACAGAGGTATGATTTTTAGCTGTCCACTATTTGGTAAAACAGTTAAGTTTCGACAGGAAGGAGAAACATAATTGACTGGCAAGGAGAAGGCAGTTGGAGAATTTTTTCATTCAAAATTCATGAACATTATGTATAATAACGGGATCCCAAAAGCACACTTGGCATTTTACTTATTGCCGGACACTTACAATTTTCGCTCCTTACTTTTAGTAATAAACGGGAAGAGCCAGAGAAAAGGCTTACAGTGTCAGTCAGAGACACGTTTTAGCATGAATAACATTGATGAAGGAGAGTATAAATATATGGGCTTAATTTGATGTAGGATAATAGCAACTTCTGACATTAACTGTTTCTAGTTTAATTGATGTGATACGATCAAAACAGTAAATTAGGAATAGGACGCATCACCCAATTAGCAGTTGACATAATAAACATGTCAGCATTAGCACTTTTCTTTTTCAACGTTTTTGGGCTTATCCCAATTTTTGCCTTTGTACACCATTCCATTCCACATAAAACTACATGCCTATTCCAAAGTAGCTTCTCCTCAGCTTTACAAATTAGTTGGAATACTGGAAGCGTAATGTCAGTAAGACAGAAAAAACGTTGGTCAATTACATTTTTTATTCTGCATTTTTCTATTATTCATATAGCCTTAATTTTTGTTCCTCTAATGTTACATAATTTCCTCAGCCATACCAATTTTACTACATTGAACTCAAAAAGTAACACAATCGTCTGAATTAATTTTTTCTTTGTTCGGAAAGTATTGCTGTGTTCCTAAATAATGCCATTTCGTTTTCAGCAAAGCTTATGCCTATTATATGTTCTACAAAAGGTTTTACAAAAGACTTTGCTTTCTTCCATAAAGCTGGTAAAGTAATGTTACGAAATCTTGTCCTCCCACAAATCAATCCTTTTCACGTTTGTATTGTCCCAAAGTAGTGTAGGTATGCATTTTTGTGTACACACGGAGCGTGTTCAACTATTTTACTTTGTCTCCGCTCCAGATTGACAACTACCTAATAAATTTTATATCAAATAAAGAATTTTCCGTTAATAAGTTTACGTTCTTTTAAGGTGACGAATTACTAGTTTCTGTAGTAACCAAGTTTTCAGGCTGGCTAACCTACCATGTGGGTTTCTCCCATTCCATGCTATGTATTGCTATAAGTAATTTAATAAGCTTTTAGAAGGGCTTATTACCACACACATGCAAAAACTAAATTTTTCGTCTCAGTAATACAAGACGATTCTTTTCTAGGATAATTGCAAAACTCATTTTTGATTTACTCCTTTTTAAAAATTGAAAATCTCTCCAAAATTATCACTAAGTTTCTCCTAATGGTCCCTCCAGGAAGAAGAAAACCAGCATGAAAATAAGTCAAACTTCTGGCATTCACGAAAATAATAACTACGCCAATGTAAAGAAAAAGTCATGTTAAATTCATAATGTCACTCCAACATGCACATGTCACGGGATATAAGTGGTAGAAAAAATATACTTTCTGTAAAGCAGTTATTATTCATTATCGTCATAATCATTAAATGATTTTCTCCCTTTTTATTTCTATTTTTTCATTTTCTTTAGAAAAACGGAACAAAAATTACCTGTCAGTAATGTAGGATGAGACCCCATTATGGCTCATTTAATATCTGGAGAAACATGACGCGTTTTTTATCAACCTTTTTCATGTTCTCAAGCTGACTAATTAAAAATTTATAGAGTTTTCCTAATAGCTTTTAACCGCGTGCGGCTCCTTTTTATATATATGAAATAAATGTGTTAACGAAAAACATCTAATTTTCCTTTTTTCTGCTCATGTCATAATTGTACATAATATATCAGGTATTGATTTTAATAAAAACTTTCCACCCTTAATTAAAAGTTTTTTATTTCGCATGCGAAATATTATTACATGTATAAGTATATTCACAGTGCCTATGTTGATGGACTACTGACTTATGCCTGCATTTTTTATGTTGGTTGAGTAGTGTTGTCACTTTCCTTTTTGATACTTACTGTCACTAGTGTCGGTGTTACTGGTGTAAAAAGAAAGTTGAAGAGCCTTAGCAAGAATGCAATTTTAAATCATTATTTTTACATCCTCAATAGGTATATTATTGTTTTAACGATGCATATTTTTGCATGTTGTCTACACATGTTCCCAACACAACTGATAACGCAAACGTGTAATTATTTATAATTTTTGCTGTTCTCATCCTTCTCCCAATTTGTCATTAATAACATATGAATGGAAATAGAAATGCTGGTTTATGAAGGTATTGCAAATAAGATCGACAGGGTGATTGTTTTGTGTTCCTAATGAAAGAAACGAATATATTTTTGATTATTTGTTTCCTTATATTTCCCTATGCTGCCTGATGTGTAACTGCGAATAAAGTAATAATACTTAGCCACCTATCTAGCCATGCATATTCTTATTTTACACACGTTTTTCATTACAAGATGTTTACCATCGTTCATATTTAATCTTAGTAACTAATTTTAAATCGTTACGTTAAAT
>JAHZND010004443.1:0-12894 GCA_027744115.1 Acrocyrtus sp. NNG-2020 | reverse complement strand
AAATAATCCTTCTGCCTTTTAATTACAGTTTACTATGCGCCACTTGGAATGTGGGCAAGTGCACGAGATATGTTCGAAAGGGGTATGGAAGATGACTGTTTGCGTTTTGCGGGCAAAAGCATGGATTGCGTCAATCAGCTACTTTTGAAATCCAAGCATCAGAACTTCGTTTGTATTGTAGACAATACCGGGGTTACATTTTCGAAAGCCTGGTATGAAGCTCAAAATTATCAAGGAGTACAAGACTTAATTCGCTTATTTCGCGAATATGAAGCTAATTTTCCAGAAACATTGCACAAAGCGTATCTGATAAACAGTAAGTGAGATAAGTATTGATGGAAAATCCACAATATAATTTTTGTAATTAGTAGTAATAACCAAATTATAAAAATAATATTTATCATATCATATTCTTTAAGCTCCAACCGTATTCTATTGGGGATTCAACATAGGTATAACTTTTTAATTATTATTTTCAAAGTTCCCTACTTTTTAATGTTTAAACAAATGTGTAGGTGCTTGAAGCTGACTCGCTTATTTTGCCCTGTAAATATAGTTAAACCACTGATGACTAAGCATACCTTATCGAAGATAAATTTCTTCACCGAGGACGAATCTCAGTATCTGCCAGTTCTTCATGAAAATCTACCTCTGGAAGCTATACCTCCTCAGTTTGGTGGCACCTCCGAGATGAAACCCATGTGGCCATTTGAAAAAATTAATCTTAACAATGATAATGAAGTTGAGCAGGCTCACTAAAAAGGACACTAAAGTAGTCGAAACGTTTATGTTTAGTCGACGTCAAGACGCAAAGCGCATGCAGAGTTATTTAGTGAATGTAAAGCTGTGGGGTAACGTGATAAAAATAATTGCAACATTATTATTTATTATATACACCTGCACCCAAGACAAATAGAGATAGGTATTAAAGGTAAATTCTTTTCTAATTTACAGCCAATCAAATTCTCAATTATATTAAGTTACACAGGTAGTTGCATTTAAGTTAATTTAAGTTATTGTTGCGGAATTATTTTCTCGTGCTACGTGAGCATTGCTTTTTTCCCATTTTTAAATAATCGAAAATATTTAAATGGTGTATATCCAAAGAGCAGGAAATCCCTTTTATACTTCGTATATAATTTCTTTACTTCGTTTAGAGTCAAACTACTAAAGTATTTCTCCATCAGTTTTTTATTGGATGTACCAGTCATGTGATTTCTTCCTAAGTCAATTGCCGTGATTCCAGCATTTTTTAATGGAATTTGTACTTCAGAGTCAAAGTTTTCCATTTTTATTACGTAATCAAATTGAACACTGCATGGAGAACACAGTTTCGTTATCGGCATCCAGTGCTCGTCAAATCTGTAATAGATTTTTTTAAAAAATAAGTTTAAAATCTTAAATTCTGTGCCAGGTAAGAGGTAAATGAATAGTAAATTAAAACTTGTACCTTGCTACAGACGTTCTTAGAAGATACGAAACAAACTCTTTCCACGTCGGCTCTTTCCTAGGGGAAGATGACATTGGTAGAGCTGATGAATTTATCGACGGCCCTTTAGTAGAATTTATAAATGGAGCTTCAGTTGCAATAGTGATATTCTGATCGGTTAAGAATTTAGCTTCATCAGTTTTATTTCCGGAACGATTGTGCTTCACCATAAATCTTCCATAATGTTCGTAGTAGTACCCATCCCTTAATTTAGGAAGGTAAAAATTAGCAAAAATGAAAAAATACGATATGGCTAAGGTTTATTCGACGAAAACAAATTGTAATAACCTGTGATTACAGTATTTTGTACCTGTAAATCAAATCCCGCTTGTAATTCTCTAATTTATCTCTGTATGCACTTAAAATTCTTTCGAACGGGTCTCGTACGACCATGAATGTCTTTGTCGATTTCATTTTGTCCAGCATAATTTGATTAGGAAGTCTCGGATAAAAGTCACGAAGTAGTTTGTGAATTCGGGTATTATTGTTGTAATTTTTAGCACCCGCCAGTCGTAAGAAAAGCTTGGTTAGTGTGGTAGAACCAGCTTTTGGAACTTTGCACCAAATAATGTCCTCTTGTGTTGCAGGATTTTTGTAGTAATAAAAATAATTCCAATTCACACTGCAAAATTAAAGGCATCATTTTTACCATGCAAATGTTATACTAAAACTGCTAATTTACCTTGCACGGTAATAAACATTTTACCTTTCACGGCGACCTAGCTGAGAACATATTTTTGGAGGCTGTCGCTTCAAACCGAGAAACTTTCTGGCAGAATGACGCAGACCAAAACCATTTGATTTCATTGAAATGAAAGAAATGCTCAGCACAAGAGTTAGTGAAAGCAAT
Organism: Acrocyrtus sp. NNG-2020; assembly: GCA_027744115.1. Lineage (NCBI taxonomy): Eukaryota > Metazoa > Arthropoda > Collembola > Entomobryomorpha > Entomobryidae > Acrocyrtus > Acrocyrtus sp. NNG-2020. Next base: position 10,555 of record JAHZND010004443.1, on the reverse strand, counting down.
GCAATACATAGTGCAATTGGTCTCAATGGAATAGAGTTAGGTGGAACTGTTGGTAGCTTCATGTTTTGTAATTCGTCGACGCACTTTTTAATTGCTTTCACTACGTTTAGTGATATTTATTTCTACATAGCTTTCGCGTAATTGACAAAGTTTGATCACGAACGTATAAAGGATAATTCTACAAATGAGGATAATCAAAATCGAGAGCACTACCTAAAATCAATACAAATGACTGGACTACAATTTTTTCTGTAATGACATCGGTGAAATATCGATTTGTTTCTCGTCGAAAAAATGCATTATTAATTCTAAACACCAAACTATGACTTTTTACTAACAGCAAAAACGTACACTATACACAGGTGAGGTTACTAAACATTTAAATTTTAGATTGAGAAGATGAGGATACGTAATTTCAGATGAGGAATGTTCATTGCTTTCTTTTAGAAAATCGATTGTAGACAAATCCGTTTAACATTGGATTCGCTGCGTTAGAGGTAGGCTCGACTCGACTTTGTTGCTCATTATAGTTTTCTAAATGTTTTGACGTAGCTGTAGGAGATGAAGACAAATCTTCGTTGTGCAAGAATTGCGGATTTTGTTCTTGTTCATGATGACTGTCGCCAATGAATTTAGGTGCTAACGGGACTTTCCCGAGCTGATCTGCTGAATATCTTCTACCCATTTGCTGCTCAAAATGGGACTGAGCAATTACATTAGTAGTTGGGTACATTATGTTTCTGTGCTGAGACCTGTCTCTGCCATGGCCATTAACGCCTTCCACTGCTACGGTTGATTTTCTCCTTGCATTTTTCATATCTTCAGAAGCCAGTTCGTCCATTATGTCAGGAGTGGATGAACTTCGGGATGAATATTCATTGCACATTACGGTTAGTAGTCCGTCTTTGGATCGTAGAGTTTGAACTTCTCCCATTACAGGTGAAGGTTTAAAAGTGGACAGCACATTCAGATTATTGAAGGAGGAAGACAGGCCTTTGGATTTAATTTTATGAAATGTTGAGACCGCACCAGAAATATTCTCAATGTTGGACTGGCGTTTTCTGAATGTAGCGAATTTCTTTATCAATCCAGTAAGTTGCGCTTCAAACTCGGAGTGCAAATCGACGAATGATGGTCTCTCCTCCCGAAAAGGGCTTAAAATTGAGTTCATCACAGAATATATTTTTTCAGAACAGTGAGGTGTGTAGATGTTCAAAGGGGTGACGTGGTCAACTATAAATCTTCGTACATCCTATATCAATATTAATATTATTATTGAAATCATTAAGCACATACATTAAAAAAATTATATAAATTAAAAATGCAGTGGCATGTGACAAATCAAACTCCTACTCACAGCTTCTTTGCTTTCTTGTCCGTATGGAGTTAGCCCACGACTAAAAATTTCATACATTAAAACTCCAAAGCTCCATACATCCGATTCAAAGGTAAATAGCTGCTCAACAATGCATTCCACTGCTGCATGCCGGAAAGGGAACAGTTTACCATTTAACTGTGGAAGTCAAAAATGGCACTGGCTTAAATTTATTTATAATAATTTTATTGTAAGTAAGTTACTTTAACTAGAGCTAAGAAAATATTTAATGAGCTCACTGTGTATATCCCTTCATCATCATTTTTCAAAAATGTAGAAAGGCCCAGGTCAGCAATTTTTGCTGTTTGGTTACACAATAAAATGTTTCTTGCCGCTAGGTCCTTATGTAAAATATTATTACTGTGGAGGAAGACCATTCCATTGCAAATATCCCGACAAAATTTTGTCAGTGTTCTCTATTAGATGTGAATGTTATATATTAGTGTTACTTTTCAGGAATTGGGAAATTATTCCAGAACAATCTGAAAACAGTATGATTTAAGATTTAATTATAGATAAATCATGAAACGAACCTCTTTAACAGCAGCGGTATTTTGAACATACTCCAGTAAATTTCCATCCTTCATATATTCAAACACCAACCAAGGCATATCTGGATAAAACAATTGGTGGATAAATTGAATGTGAATTCAAAAGTGACCAAGGTAAAGCTAAATTAATGCACTCATTACTATAAGTACACTATATTACCATCTTCAACCACTCCTGTAAAGCTTGACAATATTTTCATGATCAATCACAGCAAGTTTGAACAGCTCTTCGTATGCTTTCTCCTTGTCAGCAAGGCTGATTTTTCCTCTGTTTCTAATTTCCTTGAAAAATATTTTTATTGCAACTTGAGGTAGATTTGTGTTTGAAATTGTACCTGTCAGGAGTTTATGACATAATTTTTTTTTGCTGAAGTTCTTTTTTAAATTTGAATTTATTACTTGGACAGTGTGGTATTAATACTTACCAATATAAACTTTTCCAAAAGAGCCATGCCCAATTTCTCTTTCCAATGTAGCCCTACTCTTATCAAATAACCTGACAGCAATACTGCATGACTCACCCATCTTGCTAAAATTTTAGAAAAGTCCACATGGAAAACTTGACGCTATTACACAAAGCCCAACAGTTGCGATTACGAATTACGATAAGAAGAAGACGTTAAGAAAATCGTTTATTATAGAACTGCACAGTTGCATTACACTCGAGTATCTGTTGGTCAGATTAAGTCATTTCCACACTGATTCCGGAATTGATATCCCTTCTGAAAAGTGGCCCCATGTTGTGCTCTCAATATAGTTACAAAATACAATGTCATTAATTCCATTCCTCCTTGTTTGCTACTTAGTTTCTGGAATCGCACAAGTGGTGATTAATATCATTAATATGTACCCAGTACTGTCAGTACTGATAAGATATCACATTTTGACCATTTTGGCTGCACAATTACTTTTGATGTTTGGATAATTCCATTATTTTATCTGCACATGTTATGTACGTATTTCTTATGTGAACTGAGCTGAAAGTGAAAAGTTAATATTAACAGATTTTGTTGCACATATGTCCGGTATTTACTCATATCCTTGTATATAGGTACATAGATAAAATAGAATGCTGCGAATTGACGTGACTGTAACTAATCGTAAGCTACCTGGAAAAAGCCAGGTGTTGATATTATTACGCTCGCTTTGAGGGCTTTGATTGCATCTTGATCTACGTTTAATTTTTCAAAATTTGAAACTTGAGAGAGGATTAAGGAATTATGGGTAATTGCCGGTTATAACTTATGCACGTATATTATTGACAGCTACATTATCGGTATTTGTTAGTATATAAAATGCGCAATATCTATTCATCAATAGGCAATAATGCATACAGATATGTCAATGGTCTGACCGTTTATTTGAATTATGTTTGCTTACGTCAATATCTACGAGAAGCGATTATTTTTAACTAGTTACGTGCAGTTTTCACTGCATGGTCGCAATTATTTTCCCTTGCTGCTAATCGCTTTATACTTTTTCTAGGAACTGCACTCAAAATACCTTATGGATAAAATGTTTATAGACAAAGCTTTCCCAACAACTTCAATTAACCCTTCCGCAAATGGCAAGAGGTTTAATTGCGAACTGTTGTTGAAACGACTACAAATTTTGTTATTCGAAAAAAATTTTCTACAGTACTACAAGCACTGCTCACATTAGAAAAGTTTGGATGATCAGGCTACATAAAAGCAATCAAAACATAAATAGTCAATTATTTAAAAAAAAAATAATAAAATATTGACAGCTGCCCATCCATCCACCACTACCAGGTATCACATGAATTCCTCTCATTTTTGAGATACAATAACTTGTTGGTTTATTCCATGATCTAAGGTGTATTAGTTTATCGATGATCGAATATCATAATTGCTATCTATCCATTCATGTTTCTGTCCATATTTAATGTGTGCGTGCGTCATTTGCTACTACACACACTTAAAATGCGTATCATAATTGAATGTGATGGTGACGTTCACAGATGTGGGAAAAGTTTGCTTTCATGTAACCGCAGGGGCGGACCAGTTGTTATCCAGTAACTGATTCAAAAGATAGTGTTAGTAGGACCAGGACTAGGCGACGCCAACATAGCATACCGTCACCAATTGTTCGATGAACGAGTAATTAATGCGTCTGAATGGCCAACAGCATCAAAAAACATTGCTTCCTGATATTTTGTAACTACCTAATCAAATATAAATCTGAAAAATCTGAATTTAGGATATAGGTACTTCCCGTTCCCAATGATTTTTTCTAAATCCTGGATATTTAACTCTTATATGGAATAATTTATATCAAGAAGGTTGGAGTTATTAACTGTTAATTGTTATAAACAAGAACAAGGCTACTGACCTAGTAAGTATAAAAACTGGCCTACTTGTCCGGTTAAGTTATTTTATTCTCTTACTTATGATTAATTATCAAATAATTTATGCAGATTTAATGTAACAGCCAAAATGAGTTTGCGTATCGACGGACCGTCCATTAATTATTCATGCAAAATATAAAAAAAACACTTTATACAGTCATAGGTACCTATGCTATGCCTATACCCACAACTTTCTAAAACCTAGATCCAAGTTGCCGATTCTTTCTTTTAGTTAAATATTGCGTAAGCTTACAAAACGTTTGGTGGAGATGCAACCATGTGTAAAACACTGTCAAGTGGCGGTCCTCAAGCTTTCTAGTTGTCAGTCATAATTATAAAAGTTTAGATCTGAGATCATACTCTAAAACAGTTCCGAAGCTTTAGTCGTACAGACGGCAGTTTTTTACTTTGTTTCGTCCACCTTTTATGACGCAATGAAGTATGTCTCCCCGCATTTCGTAATAAAAAGGAATCGACGGTATGAATGAATTAAAGAGTTGCTGACTTGCAGAAAATTACATAACTTATTTACCATACTGGGTGGCATTACAATATTGGTAGGTAGTACCTTGTTTAAAGTTATGCAAAAAATTACCTCGTACAACTTACATTGTAAGAAATGTTGCACCTAGCACCTATGGTTCGGCGACGACGGTACGTACAGAATAACAGATTGTCAGATGATGTATGTATGACAGCGACTGACACTAGTCATGCTTTCCTGAACCTTCTTGATTGATACTGCCTTCAAAATAGTGGTATATCATTTTTTGTGGGTGGCATTCGTTGAATACTAATGGCCACATGTCTTTTTTACATCCCACGCTTTTAGACGACCTTGACAAGGTGTGTGTTTGTAGATATGTAATCTTTAATCATAATCCGAGGATTTGAAATCACTCTCCAATAACAAGGCTTTAGTGAATGGATTTACTAGACGTAATAATGCTTGTGTCCTTCCTGTCATCTCACCTTTGTAAATGTATGAATGTGAGTAAGACTGGAACTTTCTGGAAGCCAGCTTTCAACTTCATAACTAAAAAATGTGTGTTATCTCACAATACAATATAGCTTCAAGGACACTGAAGCCCAATTTCTATTGTAGTAGGTATCAGACTGAATTGAAACATGATGGCATAATGATTTTTTAGGAATGCCTGCAAAATTATTGTAAACCCGATAGAACGGGTTTTTTCTCATTTAAGACGGTAGCTATAAAGGATGTATAATGTTAGTTCGAATTTTACTCGGACGAGAAGAAGACCTATCACTTTTGGCTTGGACTTTGGAGTAGTGTATTTTTTTACTTCAAGAAATTATCGTAACAAGGTTTGCATAACCTAACAGCATGTATAAGCTAACTTACTTTGATATGGCTGGAAGAGGAGAACCGGCCAGATTAATAATGGCAGCCGCAGGAGTTAAATTTGCGGACAATCGGATAAAGAACGAAGAGTGGCCAGCTTTGAAATCAAGTGAGTTTATAGTCTAACTAACTGTTATTATCCAACTGTAGCGAGCTACTGGGTACATGGGTGTGTTAAGAAGTGACAATATTAACAATGTGAAAATGTCGCATTACATGTAGTTGGTTAATAAAAAATTGTACTTAATAATTTTCTTCATATCTTAGCCCTTCTTTGGGGTCACGTTCCTGTACTTCATGTCGGAGACAAAACGCTAACCCAGAGTAGGGCAATTTGCAGATACCTGGCAAGAAAATTTAAGTTAACGGGAGCGGATGAATGGGAGTCGGCTCGATGTGATGAGCTTGTTGATGCAATGGCAGATGTAGCTGACGGTAATAAAGAGAAAATCCTAGTCTGCTATCGCACTGAAACAGGCAATCAGTAATAATGTCTAAAAACTTCCATATCTGAATAATTTTTCTGCAGCCTACATTAGTATTGTTTGGTTGGAGCCTGATCCAACAAAGAAGCAAGAAAGAATGAAAAAGTTCCTCGAAGTCACTGTTCCTGGATTCCTCGGGAAAATGGACAAAATTCAGTCAGAGAATGGAGGACAGTGGCTTGTAGGGAAGAACATGACATGGGCAGACATTCTCATCGCTGAAACTTTGAGACAACTTTTAGAAGAAAATCCAACTGGATTGGATGGATTTACTAATGTGCGAAAAACATACGATGCCGTGTTTGGGAGCGAAAATATAAAAAAGTATCGGGATGAACAGTGAAAGCAGATAGAAAAAAACCTTTTTTATGATTATTGTTTTATAATCCACCTTTGAACGTTGTCATTTAGTCTTTCCTGTGAAATGAGTTTCACTCGTTAATCATTTTTATTAGCAAAACAAACATTGGAAAAGTAAACAACAAAAACGTTTTTATTGGCGATAGACAATTTAAATACACTGTAAATGGCATTTTAACAAATTGCAGAAGTTTATCAGTATTAAATTCAAATATTTAAAAAAGGCATTTTTGTTCAAAAAGTGATAAATGTTTATTTCGTAGACACCATTTTCCGTTTTCATTAATAATCACAATCGACTATTCTCATGAGTCGTGACTTATGATCAGCATAATTTTTCTTATTTAGCTTTAAAAAGTCACTTTCTGTTGAATTGAATGCATTTAAAGTGATAGATGTCGCTTGGTCAATCGTTTGACTTTGCATTATCGTGGTATGTGCTGATAGCTTGATAAACCATTGATACTCCCATAGTAGATTTTTGCATGGAAATTAGCAAAATGATTGTTTATTTTTAGCTCGCCATTTTTTCCTTCAAGAGAAAGCCTCCCCAACGACTTCAATCAACCTTTCCGCAAATAGCAAGCCATAGTCATGTCGTTTTCTTTTGGAGAAGAAGTAAACTAATCATAGGCTCAACTACATACTCAATTCAATAAAAAAAACCCTAGTCATATAGTCACTACAAATTGCAAAAATGGTTATGGATAACACAGGTGTATTTTTATTTACCAAAATAAAATAATAATAAGTAAACTCACATCTTACAGTCGTGTATACAATTGTTTGGCACTTGGCAGCAAAAAAGGTTAGCATTAATATACAGCATAATGACAATCAATAATCATATTGACAGTCCAGCGCCATCCTTGGCGTTTCAGACGATTAACACTTCACAAACGGGGCGCAAACGAAATTTTCTGATTGTGAGAAAAGTTTGGCAATTCATAACAGCATTTTACGAAGTGATAATAGTAGCAGAAAAAAATGCTCCTTATCTTATTGGCTGGCAAGGTTAATTTATTTTATGCTTGTAGGTTTATGTATACAGAGTGCAGTAAATGGAGCATGACTGCACACCAAAAGCTTTAAAGCCAAATAGTTCAAACCCTATTTCGGTAAGTGCCAAATGACAATATGATAATGATAAGAGTTTTCTCTCATTTATTATTCGGCAACTGCAAATAATGCACGAAATTAGTTTGGACTGCACTGAAAAGAGAGAAGGACCGTAAGAGGCTTGGATTATAGGCACAGCATTGGATACCTGCTAACCTAGCACTTATTCGAAAAATCATTTTTCGGAAATTTTTGGAAATTTGTGCAACATTATCATGTATAAGTTAACCTACTTCGACCTTGCCGGACGAGGAGAACCTGCTCGGTTAATCATGGCAGCGGCTGGAATACAATTTATTGATAACCGTGTGAAATATACAGACTGGCCAACTTTGAAAGCAAGTGAGTAAGGTTCGCTCAGGCTAATTTCCGATAGTAAAGTAGTTGCTCAGTTGTCTTTCTTTGGTACTAATATCTAACAAAGATTATTTTTCATTTAGATCTTGAGTGGGGCCAACTTCCAACACTTGAGGTTGGAGAAAGAACTCTGACTCAAAGTAAGGCAATTTACAGGTACCTTGCACGGAAGTTCAAGATGACTGGTGCTGATGAATGGGAAGCAGCTAAATGCGATGAGCTAGTTGATGCAATGTCAGATATAACTGATGGTACGCCTAAGTTCTTTACTAATATGAATATGTAGATCATTCCATTTCAATAGTTTACTTGCTGCAGAGTACGTCCAAATTAATTTCATGGAACCGGATCCCGCAAAGAAGGAAGAGAAAATGAAAAAGTTTCTTGGAGTAACAGTTCCTGCTTTTCTGGGTAGAATTGAGAAAGTTCAAGCTGCAAACGGAGGACAATGGCTGGTAGGGAAGAGCATGACATGGGCGGACATTGTCATCGCTGAAAATTTGAGACAGCTTTTGGAAAAGAATCCATCGGGATTAGATTCACATCCAAACGTGAAGAAAGCGCATGACGCTGTGTTTGCAAACGAAAAAATTAAAAAATACCGCAGTGGAAACTGAAGCGGAAAGCGCTGCTCATTCATTCATAACCCCTTTTCTCCCTGAAGTCCTACTGGACATCAATCTCGTTACTGGACATTTGGACCATTACGAATTTACTGCTTTTTATTTTTAAAGGTTTTACTTTACCTAAAGCGAAAGTGCCTGTAATGTAATTAAATTTAATTAAATCAATCGGTTGATTAACAAATTGGAAACATGACCGACCCCTTTTAAAAATGGAGATAAAGTTATTGTTTAAACAATAGCTGTTTCCTTTATTACAAATTCAGTCGATAATTCATTTTCCGCATTTCATTATATTATCATTATCATCTTGATTAGCAGGGCTTGACAAAGTGCTTTAGATAAACAATTCTCGTGAGAGAGATTAGTGGCATGATAAAATTTTACGAATCGTTTTGCTGCCACTGTCTTTTCACTCATTTTCCTCTACGAATGTCAGGAATAAAGTTTGCAGTTCTGTAAAATAAGCACCAAGGCTATTTGATATCACGCATGTGATTTTGCGTAACTGATTACTCCTATGCTATGCTATGCTGTGCCTGAAAAACAGAAATTCCAGCTCACCGAGTCTAGGGCAGCCACGTAAGGTAGTGCGGATACGTACCTAGGAAAGTGTTTCACGTAGGTATATTTTTATTTATGCTACATGGAACTCAACCTGCAATCCGAGCTTCAATTGTCATGATGTGTTGTGAAAATGGAAATATGCGATAAATAACATCTCAGTTATTACGGGACAAAAATAGAAGCACAATAGGCAGTAGTATTCAGAAAGTGTGGTCGTGTGTTTTTTGTTTGCGCAATTGACAATGATTTATGTTGTTTTGTGTGATGAAATAAACAATACGTAAATTCCAGAAAAAGCGAAATCCTACGCGTTATTTGTAGGCTTTGGTGTGGTTGACTTTCGGTACTTTTATGTACCGATGTACTTCTGTACAGAATATCGAAAAATTGCATTGGTCAATGAGTAGCAATAGCAATGAATACGAATGAACAAAAAAAATACTTATTACCTAAAAATAGCATTTTGTTCTTTTCCTTTTCTCCATTCTTTATTTTCTAAGATAGTTCCAAAACAAGAATTTGTAGACTTTGCTTTAGATTTTTATATTTATTGCTCTCAAACAGCATAGAAGCATTTCTCTCCTGCGTCCAATTTTTTTGTATGAGATTTCACAAAGTTGAAGTCAAAATAAAATCAGGCCTATCCAGCCACAAATGTGGTTTATAGATTAGCCGTCACAAAACTTCTTTTGCGAGCTTCCATACACAAACTTTAAACTACAGACGAAAACTACTTTCATTGCTGTTCACTACCTGGAACTTATACATTTCAATCGAACTAGGACTTGGATTACCTGAAATATGGCTAATGTAAATAACTACTTCAAAACTATTTCACAGCCTGGAAGAGTACTTAGCTACTTATGGTGCTTCCAGTTTGTATATAAAGAATAAACAAATTCAAAGACTAATTTAACACTATTAAGTACATATGAAATCGTATCGTAGAAGACAGTTTTTAGAAGACAATAAAAATCAAATTTAGTTTGTAACGAAAGAGGAACTAGGGGAAGGAAGTACGGATGTGGAGCAAAATAAAAATTACATTAGCTTAAGGATGTCCTTTTCCATATCCTGCAATCAAAAATGACATAAACGTCAGCTCTTGTTAACCATAACACTTCAAATTGTTTTAACCTCGCCTTGACAGTCAGAATAATAACAAAACATACCATTGGGTCCGAAGGAAAGGATGGCCCCTGCAGAAGAGAGTCGGAATCATTCGAATATTTCCTTATGTAGGTATATCTCTTTCGCTTACATTTTAATACATGGTTAACAATAGAGACTTACTCAAACTTCCGCATCGACTGTGGATTTCCATCTATGTCAATGTAGTCGAATTCGTATACGGACTTTGCGTCCTTCCACTTCGCCCCCATAT
>JAHZND010004442.1:0-16289 GCA_027744115.1 Acrocyrtus sp. NNG-2020 | reverse complement strand
ATTTTGCTTCTAGGGATGACCCCCTTATAACCCCGAATTAGCTTTAGTAGTAAATTTAGCTCATGTCTTAGCTTGAACTTGACAAATATAGCGCACCGCCTTCGACAATTTATAATTTGCTCTAAAAGAAATATTGTAATGGCCAGTGCAAGGCCAACAAGAAGTACAGCAAATATAACAAAAACTCCTCCTGACAGCGAGGCACTGCTCGGACCATCTGCATTTCCCGCTCTGTTTTGCTTCCACAAGTTTAATTGATTAGTAAATGGTTTACTTTTCAGAAGGCTAAGCCATCTATTTGAAATTCCGGTTTGCTTTAGTATCCCATATCGAGTGATGACCAGCGGGGATATCATTCCGTAAATTGCAACGGAGAACCCAGATCGGAGGTATTCTTCTTCTCCGACGCTCATGACAACCTTGTCCTCCAATTCGCTTACCCACTTCTGCGCAGTGTGCGCAGGTAGAATTATCGCTGTTTTCCTTGTGCTGCAGTTGAGAAGCTCCGACTTCAACTTCTCAGCTTCCAAAAGCATATACTTGCTTAGTAATGCAGAAACTATTTCATCTTCCTCGCCAGAGTCTCTTGGAAAACGCCAATTGGGATGCTCTTTATTCACCCATTCAATTACATCCACCCAAAAAACCCTTGGATGGAGTGAGCTATTTCCACGAACATATTCGTTGAGCACTCGCTCTTCTGTGCTATCATAAAATCTACCTGCATCTTCTTCGCCCTCTTCGTTTTTCATCCTCGTAATTACAATGGAATCCGTAAAGTAAATTCTCAGGTGTTCAGCTCTTGCTTTTAAATCTTCAATTGGAATGTCAAGCTGCGGAATTAAATTTACCAAATAGTCAGGTTCGTTTATGCGGTTGACGCTGTACACTCGTACAGCATCCTCCACCAGCTCATGTAAAGATTTGTACAGAAATATTTTTCGAGGCAGTATCATGTTGTAAACGTTATCGTTCCGGTAGGCGCAGCTAATCACCACTATCATCGGGAGAAAGCAGCAGAGAAGAATCCGGACGGAGTAGTGCTGTGAAAATGTGGAGCTCGGCATCGTGTATCCATGGTCCAGCGCTAGATTCGTGATGAAGAGCATCTTTTGCAAAACAGTTTCCAGTCGAGTATGCTTAATCTTACAGTTCTCGTCCTGAGACTTGCTGAACTTTGCTACTGTTGACGAAATGAGTTGCCAGGAACCCAGAATTGCCAAGAGGCTCATCAATGCGGCGATCCACACCTCCAACGAAAACACATTGTAAAGTTCCTTGAACGGGAGCGACTCTGTGCCACGATGCCCACAGCTTATGAAGCGCAGAAAGTTGGCCGGATCATAAAGATGAAAAGGAATTTGAAGTTGAGGGCTGCCTGTGCTTTTAAAAATGTGAATTTCAGTGATATATTCATCAGTCTGAGGAAACTTTGGTATAACAAGTTTTGCATTAACACAAAATGGCTGGTATTCCCCACTTGCCGACTTCCAAGCGTAAGTGTAGCTGTAATTTTTTAAAGGCGATAAGGCAAGATGAAGCATGATAACTTTGATATTTTGCATCCGTTGATCTTCTCTTTTATTTATCATCGGTAAAATAGTTTCCGAGAAAAGCTTCCATGTTCCCTGTGGGCTGACACATTTTTGAGACTTAATAAAATCTTCAATATAATCGGAGGCAGTAATCCGCATAGGAAATTCGAAATTTTGGCTACTCCTGATAAATGCATCAAGAGCTTCTACTTTCCACTCGCTCGATGAAATTTCCAAAATGTTTAACTGGAACGGAGCGATGCACTCCGATTGACATCGGAGAAGTTGAACAAGTTGAATGAATTGCGCGCTTCTCCGGCCTCCGCGTGATTTTGCTGTAGAAGTAACAGTTAGATAGGCAGTGTTTGTAGGCACAGATCCTGTCCTCAATTTATTAACTTTGTAGACATATTTCTGATTTGTTTTGAGAAGTGAATGGATCCATGCCCACAAAATGGTTTTCCAATCGCAACGCCATCCACAAGATGTATCGCGAAGGGACGTGGGTAAAACAAATATCTCCTGATCGGGACGGTCGGAGGGCAGAATTTGGTATAAGGGGATGCTATTGATTCCGTAGTGGCCGACGTGGTACCAATGCATTAAGGGAAATGTCATACCCAAATTTTTGTGCCTTCTTTCAAAATGTTTGCGACCCATGTCAACTCTAGTAAGGGGAGGCGGAAACAAGCCAATGTGAACCTAGCAAAAATCAGTCGGAAGATATAAAATACCTGGCAGTTGCAAAGTTCTCAATTTTGGCGGCGCTCCTCTCAATAAAACAGTAAAAAGGTTTAATGTTGTTACGAACCTGATAGTTCCACGGCTTGAATTTGGAAATAAGAGAAGAAAGGTTGAATTGGGCACAGTGGTCACACTTACGCACAGTAAACGGAATAAGATTTGCAACTTCATGCTCAAATACCCAGAATAGATAGAAACTATTGCGATACGTGCTACCTGCTAGCACCGGTTTTCTAATAATGACGGGGTAGTTGATGTTTAGAAGGTCCAGCCCGAGATAATTTGTGAGTACAACCGCAGAGCTTTCCCTATCTTTCTTGTGGGCAAATATATCCCATCCAGTGAAATCAAATGGCTCTGTCGCGTTTGGGTGCCGATTGGAATATTCATCGGTCCAAAAGTTTTGTAAGGGAACGCAATCAGATATAGTGTATATCTTCTTACTACGTGAGCATGTTCTACTCGGCTTGGGTTTAGCAGCCCCGATAAAGACCAGGACACTTATTAAAATAACTATGAAAAAAAATCTGACGGATGGGTTGCCAATAAAAGTTGTAGCTACTTTTAAAATCATCACCCCACTTGAATCTGTGCCAATGGGCAACATGAGAAATAATACCCAGATTTTCAAAATTCAATGATATTTCAGAATTAATCAAGTTCAGAAATAAAAATGAAAACTTAAATTAATTTGAAAGATTTGGTGTAGCTTTTTCGACTAAATGCCAACGGAAAAAATCTGCTTTTGCAGCAGCTCTTACAACAAATTGAACAATGCAATACAGGTCCAGTAGACACGATGTAATCTCTCAGGTACATAAGGTAATACAACTAATGCAGATTCAAGTTGGCCCTATTCGTGTTAACTGTATTTAAGACTTGTGGTCAGTAAAAGAGAATATGTTTTATGAATTATTTAGTTTCAGTCTGCACGACAGAAATTCAAAACGTAAAACCTTGGAAATATGTTATGGAAGAAGAAAATGTTCTATCTTCTAAAATTTGTCCTAGAGGATGCGACACACCACAATGTTTTTTTCAAACGTGTCGGCTTGGGTAGCCTCCTAAGCTTTGACCGATTCCTCTAGAACTTACGAATACCCTTTTTGATTGCTGAAAACAAGGGTTTGAGAGTATTGCATTATATGGCATTCAAGTAAGCTCAAAACACGCAGTTTTAAAAACTGATTGGATTGTTTTTGGAAGCAATATGCACAGTGCTCATACTTTTCCGATGCAAGTACCTTTAGTCCTGCTTTATCAATGTGTCATTTTTTGCATAAGCATAGCATCTATATTTTGTTTAGTACAGAACTCCATATTATTTCATTGTGTGGCCTTTTGTCATATTTTAAATTTATGCCACAATTGTCAAGGAAATTTTTTATTGATTTTGGAAGAAAGGATGCAAAATTTTCTCAGAAAAGCTTTTTATGTTATAGCATCTATTGTAATAACTTACAAAATTAACTATACTTACGTAATTAGCAATCAAAATTTCTTCTTCCTTAAAAAGCAAAATCGAACGAATCCACTTTCTCACGTAAACTTAAAACGACTTTTACCAATATTGCCCAAACCTGCTACCTCCACAGCAGAACCATCAACAAAAGCAATATATTTCTTATTCCCGTGAGTATGCAAAAGATAATACAGGGCCATATTTCATTCAAAACCATTTTACTACTGCCAACATCCATCCTTGTTGTTTTCTCCCTTATAAAGCATTTTTTGGCTACGATCACAATTCCAAAAATTTCTAAAAACAATTCTACGCTTCCAAGTTCCTAACAATTTTTTACCCAGCCAGTTTCTGGCAAACACAATGGCACTCTAATAAACCAGTAAAACCATTCGTCTCTTTGTGCTCAGAAGGCTCTTATTTAATAGTTCAAGTATAGGGGATTGGTGAATACGGGTAGTATAAGCCTTTATCTCAACAGCCATATTTCATTCAAAACCATTTTATTACTGCCAACATCCATCCTTGTTGTTTTCTCCCTTACAAAGCATTTTTTGGCTACGATCACAATTCCAAAAATTTCTAAAAACAATTCTACGCTTCCAAGTTCCTAACAATTTTTTACCCAGCCAGTTTCTGGCAAACACAATGGCACAGACTGATATTGATATGAGTTGGAGATAAAGTATGCATCGAACAATAATAAAATGAAGCTCCAGTCCCCCGCTATTAAAGTTAGAGCAGAACAACCTATTTTCAGAAATCACAAATACATTATATTCCAAAAAACGCTCGTAATTTAAGAAATATATCTAAAAAATGCGCAGAATATGTCTATCGCATGTGATATGACAGAAAGATATTTCTTTTTTTTGCAGCACAGACAACAAATATTTCCTTTGAGAATATTTCTTGTGGAGAAAGTAATTATGACCACAACCGCTATCAACAAAATTGCCTGCTGCTGCGGAGCATAATGCATTTTAGATGCGGCACAAACACAGATTCAAATGTTCCACGGTAGCTAATCGAGATTTGATTTTTTTTCCAAATATACTTTAATTGCAAATTTCTGACTTCCGATTCTTTGATGAACGCAGAGCTTATTAGATTTCCTTATGCTCCATTAAATCAAGCGCAAAAACTAAATCTGATTTAGGCATTTATTTTTTACTTACCGCTTCTGTATGAATGGGATGTACAGCAAATAGCATTGCGGCGACGAAGCTGCCCAGCTCGGGGAGGAACATATTGGCCACCCTACACAAAAACAAAACAAATCAGTAATCCCAATAAATCATTTAATCGAATAAACATTATATACCAACTAACTGGCGGGTTAAGCATATGTTTTTTCTTCCACTTTTTTCCTTTTTTCTCTTTCCGGTAAAAACACTAACTAGTAATAGATCACGATTCACCCTTCCATGCCACCATCATCATCTGCACACGCCAAATCTAATCCCACTTAAGAGCCTTCTAAAATTGCGTCCGCATCGTAATCCGATTTTTATTTCTCTTGTTTACATTTATATACAATTTGGAGGGAGGGGATGTCATTTCTTTCCCTGCATTTTCTATTTTAATCGCCCATTTCCTCTACAAAAACACTATTCCTTCTTTTTCTTTCATACGATTACGTTCCCGAGAAAGGAAGCAACAAGGCAACAAGGCTAGTAAAAAGAGTAATGGGAAGTCGCTAGGGAATGAAGGAACTCTAATGGATGGGATCATCATCTGATGGGATGTGATGTTGCGTAAAACAGCGTCATTCCACAAGCACAAGTCAACTATTTTTTTTATATCGTCATCAGCATTCCATCCCTGCTACCATCACGGCCATTAAACTTAATACGAGAAGAAAAAAATACTTTTTTTTGGAAAATACACGATACTGCTAATTCTTTTCTTACAATATTTTCGCTGCTACTTTTTCTCTTAAGGATGAGGAATGCTTATATCACACCCTAAACTTTTACTTTATTTTTACGAAAAGAAAATGATTTTCGATTTGTCTTTGTAACTTTCCAGAATTCATCCAGAATACAAAAATATGTGTAGGAATGTTCGGATAAACAACTGAAAAGTAGCAAAACGTGAAATGCCGGTTGTTTTTTATTTCAGCGGTGCGGCGGCGTTAGTATCCAGCATAGAATTAGCTGGAGGAGAATAAAAAAAATAAGCAGGGAAAAGTTTTTGGTATGCTTTCGTCTAATTTTATCACTGGGAGCTATTTGCCGGAAACATGTGGACAAGATTAATAAGAACTTGCCATAAATTTTATCAGGAATGAGAGAAAGAGAAAGCATGAAAGCAACATAACAACTTTCTGGTGTTTCCGTCACGACTTCTGAGCAGAAAAAAAGAAATTCCTTGGCGGAAAAGAATACAAAGAAAAAAAAACAAGTTTTTTAATGGAACGAGCCCGAAAAAAATAAGACCTGTGGGGATGTGCGGCTCCACATATGCAAATTCAGCCCCACAGGTTATATCCTCCCAATCAAGGGAAATAGATGGGATCTCATCAGAAAAGTAGACGGTACCATTGGGAAATTGTTTCTACAATATTCGCATCACATCACCATACGACGGGTAGGATTCCGAATACTAACATTGAGGTAAATCTTCACCAAATACACTTTCAAATCCTTACCTGAAGTACAGCACTGAGACGACGGCGTGTAGCAAAGCGTTGACCAAGTGATATCCCATGGGCTCGAGACCATGTACGGCATAGTTCAGCCGAAAGGTGAGTACGCAAAGGGGTCTGTACGATTTGTGGCTCTGTTCCTAAAAATAACAAAAAAATGAACACATTCTCAGAAATTGTTCCAGGCATGTACATTATATAAATAAATAATATTTTGCATTAATTTTAGCGCCACGTTTATGGATTTCATAATTGTAAGCATAGTTTCTTTTGTCTGCAGTGGATAAAAGAAAAGGAATACGAAGGGAAAGTAAATGGATTGAGTAAAACCTGTAAAGTAAATGGAAATGGTTCCTTTTATTTTCTTCCAGGAGTATCCATTTCGCTACATGTCCGCAATTTTATTGCAGTTTCACAGCTTTCTCATTCTCTACCTTTTCGCATCCTTGGAGAATACGATGGGAATAATAAAAGGAGGTTCCATGACACAAAAGATAACCTGGGTGAGCTAATACCTCAAGATTCCACATTCACCACCACCACATTTTTTACGAACTAGAAAGAAATTGAGTTAGTACAGTCCAATCCGAAAAACTACCGAAAATTTTCCTCTCCTCACTATTTCCATAATCATGAGGAATGAGACATATTTTATGGGAATAATAAAGCTCACCATCTCATTGGAGAGTAAAAATAAGTCATTCAAAAGAAAATGATAATGCTGGGACATTCACCATATTTTCCTGGCTATTTAGGAAGTATCCCATTTATTACCTGGAACTTTCACTGCACACATTTTATCTCTCTTTTCAGCTCCACTCTTCTCGCGAAGCTAACTACCTAATGAGTATGGCAAAGTTCCTAGTTTCCAGCAGAAAAATCTCCAGGGACACACTAAATGATATCATATCTGTGTTGGGAATGGATGAAACTGCCTACACTTTTTCTTCTAATAGCTCTATAGTTCATTCTTTGTTGGAGAGTCAATAAAAATTGCATCGAAATGCTTAGTCCACAATCCACATTCAAAAGCATTATAATGACCACGGAGAAAAGGTCCCACTTCAATTCTAGAACCTAGAGATTTTTTTGGAGAAAGGGGAAAGAATGCAATTAAAAATAATTCCAAGTCAGATTCGGGATTCACAATATCTCATTGTAACGCTACGATTGGCACGGGGCACGGGACTGGAGGACACTGACACTCCTTTCACTCTTCACTCTTCACATTTTTTACCTCTCAATATTAAATCTTTTCATGCCTGCAAGTCATTAAAAATATAAAAGTATAGAGGAGTACACTTTCCCCCTCAAGGATGGAACATTTAATTGAAGGGATTTTTTTCCTTTTCCTTCGTAGTTTTACAATGACTGACGACACAACTCACGCTACTGGAATACTGGAATACTGCATGAAAAAATGTTAGAAGCAGCTCACGAGAAACTATTATTCAGTCAGTCACGATGAACAATTTTTTTACGCTCAGCTTCAACCAACATTCTACTTTACCCTTTCTCACTTGAATTATATTTAAGTAGGAGAGAAAATTGACTCTGCAACTGGAAAAATTCTTTTTCTCCAGATATTACGCTTTCACCACGGCACAGTCGTTTTAATGGAAAAAGATGGGAGCTCTCATAATATTGGCAGCGTTGAAAGAGCAATGAAAATGGAATGTGTCTTTTTCCCGTTCGCATCACAATTACATTTGTACATCGATTATAAAGAAAATTTTAAAGTGGGGATGTGTGCTTAGTGCTTATGAAGGTGTGATGAATGAGAACCAAATGAAATTTGAAAAAAAGGATTCGAACAAGTGCTGAACATTTTTTTAATACTGTAAAAAGTCTCTTAATTATAATTATATGGGAATTATATAAGTCGAGAATGGGGCAAGTCGGGAAGCTCTTGAGAAAGCTATGCCTTTTAATTGAAACTTGAACCTTTGGAAATTATTGTCTGTTGAATAAGTTTATGGAAAAAGTAAAAATTCCTCTTTCAAATTTTCAAAGCTGCTAATTCAAACAAAAGTGACATTTCAGAACTTACATCGACATAACAAATTGTCCGCGCTATTTTTCCTTCTTTATCAAGTGGAAGTAAAAGATATACGCGATAGTTATTTTTTAAAGTTGCCGCATCAAAAATTACGTTTATCTTTTATGATATCTTTTACTTCTTTACCCACATTAATTACCATGAAGAGAACGCTATCATGTCATACATAACCTTACACTTTATCTTCATAAACGGCGCTGTGGGAAAATTAGAATATATTTCTTTTCTAAAATTATCCGAGCTTAATGGAGCAAGCTGGAGCCGCAGTGGCAACGACTACATCCCGAAAAAAATATCAACAAGACTTTTCCATTTAGGGTAAAAGAAATAGCGGCGCTCTCTCTTTTCCTCTAATCGGAATTGTTTTTTTTGTTTTTCCTCCCAGAAAAAATTTTTTTATATGGATACATTTTCACTTGCTACATTTGCATATTTCTCACAACCTAAAAAAGTGAAGATGTGGAAGTGGCGCTACAAGCTTTGAAAAAAGCCTTTTTCTTCTTCCGAGCCTTCAGCTCGTCGTAAAGTCGTAGGAAGTAGAAAAACTTCTTTTTCTCATTTCCTTCGTTATGCCTGAGTACCTCAGTAATGTCCTTAAAAGCTCAACGTGACTTCCACTTAAGATCACTTCCTGGGCGCGCCCATCCAATCCACCATAGCTAGGCATTTAAGTTTTTTTTTGTTGCGACAGGCCAGGCCCTTGAGAGCAGCGAAAGGATGGAAGGGGAAAAAGAAAAGGAGCTCTTAGCTAAACAAAAGTGGGAATGCGAGTATGGCACGTAATTTATATATTGTTCTGCTCCACTTAGCGCCCTCCTTTGTCTTTTCGGTGGAAAAGGCCGTTCACCGTGCCCTGTCGCTGTAGCAAAAAAAAACTCTTTCAGCAAAAAAATAAAGTCTCACCCCGCCCAGTAAAAAATATGCCTACACCTCTCTTACTTCCGAGAGAAGAGGAAAAAAGTGGAGCGGAAAGTGAGATTGTGCTAAGAAAATTTTAAAAACCAGCACTTAAGGAATATTTTTGAGATGTAGCTATCCTCATTTCATTTTTAGTTGGCATGTTTTAGAATTTCAAAAAAGGATCCATGTAAGGGAGTTTTGCAAATACTTCATTTGTACAAATTGGCCAAAACATTTTAAACTTAGCCAATGTCATACTGCATAATAAAAATACATACCTGGAAATCAATTAATAGTCTTGTTTTTCTTATGAGCCTCCTAAATGCTATTTGCGCTAGACAGAATTTTTTGCAGACACCTGCGCTACTATTTTTTTTAGTTTAACCTTGAAAAAACCCACAAACAGTGACAACGCACAGCAGCTTCAAATCTCTCTGGTTCCTCTCATGCAGCAGTCCTGGAATGTTTTGATTTTTGTATCTAAGGCAATCAAATTCCACTCTTTGTCGCTACACTTACAATAATAATGCAACTACTGCGTACGCTACTAAAAGTGAAGATAAAAAATTAACGCTGCAACAGACTTACTGTAAGTCACTTACAGAACAAGTTTTCTTTCCGTCCTGAGAGGTGAATCAATCAAGCAGAGGAAATAAGTGAAAAATTTTTTATTGATTACTAAAAAGGAAAAGAAAACTAAAAATAGTTATT
Organism: Acrocyrtus sp. NNG-2020; assembly: GCA_027744115.1. Lineage (NCBI taxonomy): Eukaryota > Metazoa > Arthropoda > Collembola > Entomobryomorpha > Entomobryidae > Acrocyrtus > Acrocyrtus sp. NNG-2020. Next base: position 6,228 of record JAHZND010004442.1, on the reverse strand, counting down.
CTGCCAGTAAAAATGAATTTACTCTGCATGGGTAACTGGCTTATATGGCTAAGTGTCATATTTTCGTCCACCCTAATAATCGTCAGCGAAGGTTACTTATTCTACTTGTTTACAGCCTACGTGAATGAGTTAAAATCGGAGGGATCTTGGATTAGCCTGCTTTGCAAGTATAGGGCCACTGCAGACATCACCGATGAGCTTCGCAATGTGATTATCTACAGACGAAAAAATAACACAGTGGAAATTCCTACGGGATATCCTGAAGCAATAAATGAGTTCAGTGATTCTCTTCTAAGGCGACGCGGTGTTAATCCACTCACACGTGAAAAGTATCCTTATGGTACTGGGTTTGCCTTCACCCTCATGAAAGCATACCACAGTCGACCCGTAGAGAACAGAAATTATTACTGGATGTTCAGATTTGCAGATCAGCTTCGTCGACTGGAACTTTCTCTAAAGGAAGATCTCCAGTACAGAGACAGCCTCTTTGAATTTAACAGAAAGTGCAACAGATCGTTGTTCCTCAAAGAAAGTATACCATTTCATCCGAAAGTGCCAAATGAAAAAGTTGATCGATATAACTTCATTTACGACTCTTATGTTACTGAAGACGCTTGTATTTATTCACGTAACCAAAGAATATTCGAGACGAAAAGTCAAGAAGAGCTAATTATTAGCGTTTACAGGGACTCCTCCTTTTTATTCTGTTCTTACGCCGAGCTATCCGTCGACTTTGAAAAGTTTGGTGTGAACGGAAGAGAGACACATGGAGCTAATGTTAGCTCCATAGTTCGCCAGTACTACGAGTCAAAACAGTTAACTGAAGACATAATTAAACACTTTAAGGAACTATCTGCTCTCAAAAGTCAAGCGGAATCTCAAGATAACGAATCAGAAGCGGCAAAATATTATACAGCTGAGCTCCAACGCTTCAACACAACATTTAGTACTGATCCAATTAAAACTTTAGTTGCGGATAAAGCTGAATGGGCTACTCGAAGAATTGAGGTGATTAGGTGGCTTTTAGCTTACAGAGCTGGGTGCAAGCCGTTTCTTGATATTTACCGGACGGGAAAATACAACACACTGGAAGGGGTACTTGAGGATCTGGATGATATATTTGACAATGTCACGAAAACAGTGGTGTATTATGATGCGTCCTTGAGTGTACATGAGCTCCGAGAACCGTCAGAAAATTTACATGAGACTTGGGACTGGGATATTAGTAAGCCAATGCACGCCATAAGAGTTGCTTGGAGTTTGCTCGATATGGTAAACGAAGATTTGAAATGTGTCCTTCACAAAAGCTACTGGCAGGATATTCGGAACGAAACGCTGAAAAAAACTCAGCTGGATTTGACCAAAACAGCCATTTATTCGCAAATCTCTAAGACGCTATATCAGCCTTGCAGTAAGAAATAACTCGTTTCTCTGAATTTTTTTTCATATAAACAAAAATATTTTTTAAAATAGAAACAACCGATACCGACTTAATTGGAAGTTGCACCAAGGAAAATCACGAAATCTGCCGTCCTATGATACCATCCCGTCATCAGCAACGGTACCTTAACAACGAAGAGGATTTTTCAATCTACAAACCCAAATGGGTGTTTACCAGGAGGTCTGCAGGTCACGGTCAGTACGATCTCACATGCGATCCACTTAAAACATACGTAATTGGAGTGAATCTATGCCAGTGCGGATACGTTGGCGACTGCGCCCGCGACCTTGGAAAGCCTCTGAATTGTCCCCTCCAAGATGTTGGAGATCTACGGCAGCAGTGTAAAGGGAGCATTGGATATCCGTGTAAATCACTGCCTCTCGCTCCAGGAAGATATGACGAGTCATGTGTCACTGGATACTGCCACATGAGGTTGAATTCGTGCGAAGATGACACAAAAATTTATCCGGCTGTGCATCTCAATAATAAAAAAGAAGATTTGAGTGACCCAGCCATTCTTAAAGGAAAATGAGAAAGCTGCTTTTTTTTAATTTCAAACAGTTCAAATAAAAATTTGCTGCTTTGGCGAAATATGCTTTTCATTATGTACCATTTTATAATTACGTCATAAATTTAATTCATGTTGCAGAAAATAAACTGCTACCAAGAGTGAAAGTAGGCAATAAAAATAATAAAATTTACATTCGCGAATAAAAATGGAATATTTTAATCGCGACCACCCCCGCGTATAGCTGGCCTAGGCTCATCGTCTACAAACAAAAAATAGCAAAAAATAATAAAAGTTAGCTACACCATTTTAATTGCATGTTCTGCTTTTTAGCTACCTAATTAACTTACTTTTAGCTATGCTTGTCTTTACCAAAGGCAAAAGCACAAAGAAAACTGCTCGATCATTGATACAGCCCGCATACAAAACAAAAATTACACATGTAGCGATATGCAAACCAAATCACATAATTTTTCACGAGCCAAGCCAAATCAAGATAAAGTCTCTTCCACTGAGACAAAAAGCTTGAATTTCTTATCTTGTTCCGTCTGCATACAATTTTTAGAAAAATATATTCCCGTTCTGACTTAAAATACTTTCTTTTCCTATGACAACCCCAAATACCCTTCTACATTTTACCCTTTTTTGGGATACACCGACTCCGACTGGCACAGATCTTTGTTTAAACATAATCTCCCGGCAAATGATTTGCTTTTTTTAGGAAGCTGCCGCGTTTATCAATTCCCTTCACTGTCTCTCTTTCACTCTTCCTTCTAGTCCGCATTTCTTTTAATATTCAGATCAACCTACTAGCAAAGCCCTTAACAAAGTGTACGTGAGAGCTACATCAGCGTGATAAGAAAATAAGCATTTCTGCAGCTTCGGGAAAAAAATCTTTCCCAGTTTTTACTATACAAGATCTAACAATGTACATTATTCCCACAAAGTCTGGAATATCAATAACTTTACTCGCTCGTCATCATTCCACTGCTCAATGTTCGTTCTATTTCTTAAGATGACAGCGCGCTTGCCACATAATCAATCACATTTTTGCGTGCTGAGTCACGTCCTTCGTTTCTGATTTTAGTTACTTTAGCTAGCAAAAAATCAGTAATTTTGTCGTATGCTTAAGAATAGTTATTCTGACGACGTTTCCTTTTATTATATTAGGGAGTAACCAGGAACATTAATTTTTCTCCTAAATTAATTACATCTCTGACTGAATAATTAATGTTTATTGGAAGGAAAGAGGAGAAAACAGCATAAATATTTTATTCAGAGGAAGGAAGGCAAAACTCATCTTTGCCATTTTGCTTGTATCCTAGCGAGAATCTCTAAATTTAATCAGTGTACACTCAAAAATAGCAGAGTTTTGTCAGAGTCATCACTAGCATGGGCTCATTTGTGCTCTCTGGAGAGTTTCTTAAGTGAGAGCACAGCTAACAAGCTACCGTCATTAGCATTAAGCGTACTCAAGTGGAACTGTCTTTTAAGAATAAAGTCATTTCCATATCAGTGGAACTCGCTCACGTCACTAAAGCGTTTTCTTCTTTGTAAAGAAAGATCACAGAAAAAAGAATGGAGATGGAGCACAGAGAGTCAATTAGCCATTTGCACATCTGGAGAAAACAGGATAATTAAGATCTTTGCGTTAACTTCAATTACAGACGAACTACAAATCATCTGTCTGAAAGATATTAGCAATGAAAATAATGTGCTCTGGTTTTTACTATCCCGCCAATAATTAGCTAGCTGCCTGGAGTCCTGGAGGCAATGGCGATGGCAGAAGGTAGCATTGGTGCATTGTGCACACCTCATTAATTTTCCTCTCATTTTCGTAATTTCCAGTTGCAGAATAGCAGATTTTTCCTAATGACTCTCCCACGAAAAAAAAATTGGGTTGAACTTGTAACTGCCAATACTGGGACCAGAGGGGAAAGAATTGCATTGGTTTGCTATGAATTACTCATTTCACTTCCACGTAAGTGGAGAGACCTTCCTCACAGCATGCCTGCTTTCCAATGGAATAAGCAGCATTATTAAATTTTCCAGGCAACAACGTCCCCATCCCCATCTCCGCCGCAGAGTTTCTAATTCATTCTCAAATTGTTCACTTTCAAAAGCCATCGTAATTTAGCTACTAGCTCATATCACTGCATTTAGCCATCGCAGCTGATGCTAAAGTGCCGCTTTTTCCAAAACAGCAAAATTTAATTATGAATAATGCTTTCATCGCCAGAGCTTTCGAACTCGAATCCATCCAGTTTTCCCTTTCACGTCTATGTATTCTCATTAAAATCAGCTTAATCTAATACGTGATGCCACACAGTCGCACACAGCACGCCACCAAAAGCATATATTGCCTGTTTCAGTGATTTTCGCTCTCCCCTAAAAATCCATTACACTATGCTTACCCATTACGCACTAATTACGATTCCAAACGGAGAAGGAGCTCTGAAGAGTTCACTGCGAATTCAAACAAATCAAACTCTTTCACATTCACTTTTATGTTCATTCATCTTCCTTAAACGTTCACCACATTGTCATATAGCGATATAGCAAAGCGATTTCCGCTTATCTTTCTCACTTAAGCTTCAAAAGTGGGATGAAGCCGTTTTGATTGTTTTGGCTAACAGAAGGTCTTCGCTCAGCATTTATAATAATTTATATCTGGGTGTATCATCGTAGCGTACAAAAATAACTTCGGCGTTTTTGTTTGCCTCAGAATCCAGATCACAAAACGAAAATAGTGAAGGTAATCATAATAAGGACAGAGTAACAAAACAAAGTAGGCAATTCTTTGTTTTCTCTTTATCCCTTTTGTAACTGACATTTGCTAATTTGCTATGTACCCATATTGGTATGTATTTTTGGTGCTGTGTGTGGAATAAAAGTTTCGTAATTTTCCCCTCTTTGAAAACTTTGCTTTCATATTTTCTTTTACTTTTGTTTATACGTGCAATTCATCCTCACAAAGTAGGAAGAATGGGTCTAGCGGATAAATTCATTTCGTAGTTCTTATTTCAAAGTATGAACTAGAAAAGGATACAAATTGTATGGGATCGAGTACGGTAATAGAAGAAAGGTTTTCTCCGTTGTTTTTCCTAGCAATTGTATCATTTTTCAGCGATCCTTTTTCAAAGAGAAGCAGGCTTACGCGCAAAGAAATTTTTGGTCTTGACAACGCTTCTCTTCCCTTTTCTTTTTCTATAAGAATCTATCCATTCAATATTTTGTTATCTGTATCAAAATATTTTGTTAGATAAGGCACTAGCAAGCCGTAGATGAAGACGAAATATGAAAAAGGGTCCATAACAATTGTCATTATCATCGCTTTGGGAAAGAAATACTATAATCCGTTTACATGAAAATCCTATCATCGGATTAAGTAGGCTTTCCAAACACAAAACCGAAATAAGTAAAATATTTTTGTTTTTGCCTTCATACTTTCCTACTACTGCAAGGATAATAGAAGAAAGCAGAAGAAAAACTGAAAATTGTCATTTGTGTTCCATGCACATCATAGTAATATCAGTACCTGCTTCTCCTTCTTCTTCCTTTAGCCAAAATCAACACCCACACACTCGTTTGGCATGTCTTCGTGATGTGATAAAAATATTTCCTTGAGTATGCGACTGTAAGACATAGAAGCTTTTAACTTATAAATTGTCATATAGATTAAGCTAGAGCCACATATTTAAGTGACCATAAAAATAAAATAAATTTTGAAATTCGAATAGCAATAGCAGCGGTAGCCTAAAGTTGTTTCTAGTAAAACTTATTTTTGTTAGTTATTGCTCAAAATAGTAATGGAAGTGTTTCAAAACGTTTCAGAAAAACGGGAGTGTTTCGTTTCAGTCAGCAAATGTTTCACAAAAAAATGTTTCGTTTCGTTTCAATGGTAATGTGCTTCGTTTCCGTTTCGTTCCAAGCCTTGAAACGAAACGAAACGGTGAAACACGTTTCAAAAATTAAATTTACAGAAATCGTCACAGTAGAGCCTAAAATAACTTTTAGATATTAAATCGAATAGGATATGGTTATTTTATGGTATAAAATTTGTCAAGATCCTCTAATGCGTAAAAAGTCATATTTGAATTTAATTTATGCAAATGAGTTCAAGAAATCAACCAAAAAGGTCAAGTTATTGCATGAAAACGTATTGATTTAGGTATCAGGTTTTAAAATAAGGCTAAAATTATTTAATAGTGATATTTGTCGCTTAAGTTGATCGTTATTACTTCATTTTTTGATCAAATTTTGTGATTTCCAGTGAAAC